>JAZBGZ010000772.1:4705-22926 GCA_037414795.1 Stenodera caucasica | reverse complement strand
ATTGAGCCTCGATTGTCACCAGATTTGCGATAAATCGAGGAATCATCATTTGCTAAAATCCGGAAAATTCTTGTGCAGCGATAGAAACTCGACTGACTCGAAAGAAAAACGCCACGAGTTGAATTTCCATTCATCCATCTCATGACAAGAATTTCCCGAGCGAATAATGATCGAAATCATTCCAACTTTGTCATAAATATTATTGTTATTGCTTATAATGGCTGTTTGACTATTCGAAGAACTTTTCAGAATTCTGCAACAATATTTATCTGTTATTGTTGGGGAAATTTGTATTCGAATAGTTAACTGGAAATCACACAAGACTTGCTACAGGCGAAAATGTCTTTGTTTCGACTCAGAAATAGAGATAATTCTCATAAATATCAGAGACGTGACTCCCGGCGCATCCACCATATTTGTACAAATTCGATTTAAAGCCGAATTTGTCGGCCGAAAAGAACAAATTCATTAAGTGTTCCTTTGATATTGAAATTGATTTAACCGATGAATTTTATATCTCTTTGATCAATTAGAATTACGTTCTAGTTAACGTTCAATAATATTAATTATTTCGATTTCAATTAATTCAAATTCTAATTGAGTAAGGAGCAAATAAGTGGGATTATATATAATTTAATGTAACATTTAACCTGTAATTTCTATTGTAACAACATCAATTAGTGTCAATCGTTCAATATGTCAATTAATTGAGCTTTGTTGCTTTCGTCAATTCCACTATTAGCCCACTTAATCTCCCCTTCATCTTGATCGAATCTATCGAATGATAATAATAAATTTATGTCCGGAAAAGATCATAAAAGTGATAGAGAAGAAACAGTTTCTTTAATTTGATCGGGAGTCTTTGATCCGTCTCGTTCTTGTTATTTTAACGAATCTAATGTGTGAAGTGTTGTTCCACATGATGGAGCTCCTTCTATTCCGATCTCTAGGGACTAGGACATTGATAACGTTATTATTTAAGTCGTACAGACAAGCTTATTGACCGGAAAACACCAACAATATCCTCTAATCAGATTATTCTTTTATTAATTCTCTCTTCGATCGAAATCAATTAAAATATAAATTTCACAATAAGCGTTGTACAAATTTCCGAGGCTCGAAAGCGAGCTTTTGATAATATCAAATATTGATTCGGCTCTTGTTAGACGATTAAATGTCAAAGAGGGTGTCTGTGAAATAGTTTTACTGGAGCGTATAATTGCGACACATCAAGCTTCCTATGTTTCTAGAATCTTTTTCGTTGGATCTACATTTTTGAAGTTATCTTCGATCCGATATAGAAATGTCAATGTGGCGTTTGGCGAGAATTTTTTCATCAAACTTTACAAATATTTCAAATAATCAAGCTTCAAAGCTTCAGGCACTTCGATCTAATCTAAGTCTTTCAACACCAAGAATTCGAGTTTTACTTCTTTAGGCTCTATTTACGTAGGAAATTCGCTCTATATGCTCATATTTTAACACAGAAGTACTGTGAGTGGAACCATATCAACACAATTCTCCCGGACGGTGAGGAAGATTATCTGAAAACGGAAGTACTGTGAGTCAAGCAGAATTAATCAACAGACCATTTGAAAACAGAAGTTCTACAAATAGAGCAAAATTAAACGGACTTTTTGAAAACAGAAGTACTGTGAGTAGAATAGAATGACTCTACACTTTTCTTCTGAAGAGTGAAACAAACTATTTGAGATTGGAAGTACTAATTTGTGGGGAAGACTGTTTGGAAACGGAAGTACTGGAAGTAGAACAGAATGAATCAAAACAATCCTCCTGAGACATGAGAGAGACTATACAAAAACGGAAGTACTGTGACTGAAGCAGAATTACTCAACAGACTATTTGAAAAAGAAAGTACTATAGATAGAGCAGAATAAAAGACTTTTTGAAAACTGAAGTACAGTGAGTAGGATATAATGAATCAACACAATCTTCCTGAAGGGTGAGAGAGACTATTTGAAAGCAGAGGTACTGTGGATAGAGCATAAATAATCAACACAATCCTCCTGAAATGCGGGGAAGACTGTTTGAAAACGGAAGTACTCATCTTCCTGAAAGATAAGAGAGACTATTTGAAAACGGAAGTACTGTGAATGAAGCAGAATTACTCAACAGACTATTTGAAAACGGAAGTACTGTGAGTGAAACAAAATTAATCGAAACAATTCCTCTGGAATGTGAGGTTGACTATCTGAAAACAGAAGTACTGTGAGTAGAGCACAATTAATTAGCAGACTATTTGAAAGCGGAAGTACTGTGAGTAGAATAGAATGAATCTACACAATCCTTCTGAAGAGTGAGACAGAATATTTGAGATGGGAAGTACTGTGAGTAGAGCATAATTAATCAACACAATCCTCCTGAAATGCGGGGAAGACTGTTTGAAAACGGAAGTACTCATCTTCCTGGAAGTTAAGAGAGAATATTTCAAAACGAAAGCACTGGGAGTAGAATAGAATTGATCAACAGACTATTTGAAAGCGGAAGTACTGCAGGTGAAACAAAATTAATCGAAACAATTCCTCTGAAAGATAAGGTTGACTATCTGAAAACGAAAGTACTGTGAGTAGAGCACAATTAATTAGCAGACCATTTGAAAGCAGTAGTACTGTGAGTAGAGCAGAATTAATCAACATAATCCTCATGAAATGTGGGGAAGACTGTTTGAGAACGGAAGTACTGTGAGTAGAACGACGCAATTTTCCTGAAAGATAAGAGAGACTATTTGGAAACGGATGTACTGGAAGTAGAACAGAATTAATTAACAGACTATTTGAAAGCGAGTAGAGCAGAATTAATCAACGTAAGCCTTCTGAAAGGTGAGGAGGACTCTTTGAAAACGGAGGTACTGTGAGTGGAGCAGACTGTTTGTTTTTTCTCGTTTGTCGTCCAAAAGCCGTTTCAGTATTAACGTCAATTCGAATTTAATTACAATAATGGAAAATTGTTGCTATTTCCTGTTATTCTGCAGCTTTTAATCCAATTTGTGGCGGATCTAGACCCTTTATCGCCGTTGCAACAATAATCCCAAATTACATCTACATTCTAATTGATAGATAACATTATTTGTAATAGCGGCGTCATAGGAAGCTGGAATTACAGTAAAACCTCAATTTTTTCAGCCTCTTTCTTCATTTTAATTGTTCGTTGAGAAAACGTCGTGTGACTCGCACATTAATTAACTTGAGATAATGAAAAATTAATCTATAACGTCTTTATAAATCCACTGAAACTGGAAATTTCATCCACAATACGATGGAAGTGCCGCTAAATACGCCCGCTTTATGAATAATTTCTTTTGGTAATTTTTTATGAGTTGATCCGGCCACTTGTGGGAAATTTGAATAATTGCCTCATTTGAATATTAGAGATTTTTCACATCGTTTTTTTTTTTTTTTTTGTTTATTTGTGTGTATGTGGGAAATTTATGCCTAAATCGTTATTTATACGAATACAATTCCAATGAACAACCATCAATAATCCGCTAAATTGGGTGTATTGACCGAAAATTCTATTAATGAACTCCCTTCAGAGACGACCACTCTTTCCACAATATTGAATTAGGAGGCGGAAAAGCTGTTTTCACAGCGTGCTGTAATACGAGTCAATTGCGATAATTAAAAGCGCTTTTTCTCCCAACTATAACAGAATCTTAATCAAAAATCAAGACTAAAGAAATTGCTACGTTAATACGAAAAAAACAAAAAAAAAAAAAGAAACAGCTCGAATAGGTCCTCAATCACTTTCCAACATATTGCACAAGATCACTGTTTCTGGCAGTTTTCGTTCGAATCATCGATGAAATTGCGAATGTCCAGTTTGACGAAGGATAATGGAAGATCTATCAAGTGGTTGTTGTAATGTCGCCATTAGTTGTTATACAACTGAACAACAACAACAACAAAAAAAATGCGGAATTTTTCCCTTAATTAACTCCAGCCCTTTGTGCCTTTTAATTCAATTTCGGTTACACTCCATCAATTTTGTCGACAATAGAGAACTATTTGAACTTTGTTAATAATTCTAGTCGATAAATGTAAATTAGATTATGGTGGTGTTTTTGTTCCAACATCGGCTTCTCGATAAACTAATAACCTTTTGTAAATTGTCTATAAAGATTATATAGCCGGTCCTGTGAGTAATTTTAATTCATTTCGACAATCTTCTGATACGATATTGAGATTTTCCGATTTTCTATACGATCACAAATCGATTGTACCTCAATCAATGAGTTCTCATTAAATAAAGCCCTAATTTTCACCAAAAATACCTCCTTATCATTTTGCCAGTAAATAGATACATTGGACTCTATCCGATCCAATCGATATTTTAGCTAAAGCAACAGGCATGCGCTTATTATTATTATTATTTATATACATCAAGGTGTTGATAATTCATATTTATTATAAAACAAAAGAAGAACACCAACCGTGCTGGAAATATGATAAGATAACACACCCCTCTTATTTCCGTCCGTTTTTAATACAAGCAATTCATTACGGATAATCAGCAACAAGAGATGGGAATAACAAAGAGAAAATAACGAATAAATAACGCAGTTGGCGCAATAAATTGAGGTTTGAGTAAAAATTTGATCGTCAGTTAAACGAGAATGTCCAAATTGCGCGATTTTGAGCGGACTTCCCCTATTCGAGTTTCAATACGTGAACGATCACCTCTCTAGAGGCCAATTATATTATAGTTCCATAGATTTGAGTTCGTAGGATAGATTTACTATACAATATAAATTAGATTTCCATCGAAATCTGTCACAAAATACTTTATGCGACATGGAAATTTTATCTATTCGACCTTATTATCGATCGATGTTGCCAAATGGTGGAAATTGAGGAAACTTTTTCGTTTTATTGCAATTCTATCGTAATTAATCTTCTGTAGTTGAAGCTGCGGCACAAAGCTCTTGATCATCACTTTATAATTGGGGAAAAAATGACAAGCCACAGGCTTATACGGAAGGTGCGATGATGAGATTAAAATTGTAATAATGCGTCGGAAAATTCGAAATAAATTCACACCCAAGGGAAAATTGGCTATCTTATCTGTTTTAAAGGAAGAATATCGCCGACAATGAAAATTCCAGGCTTTTTCGCATAATTCATGGAATATTCCCCTCAAATATAGATTCCCAATTTATCGATAATTTCTTCGACAAATATCGTTCTTGATTAGGAAAAATTGCTACAACTTCCTGAATACTGGTTTTATTCAATTTATAAATTTTCCAGTATCGAGCCGTTCGTTTTTCCAATCTAAATTCTAAATCAAATCGTCTTTATTTACCGGAATTTCCACAATTTCTGATGAGCAAAAAATTTTACCGTCTGTGTTATTTTATAATTCCGGGATAGTTCTTGTTCTCGATTTTTTTGAGGATTAAGTTAACATGAATTATTTATCGGACGGAAAAATTAACGCAAATATTCTCAATTCTCTTGTCATTGTGGATTATTTATCGTCTCCCGGAATTAATACTCTCAAGTCCGGATTATTGCAAAGTTCCACTTTCCGATAGACATCGATATTCATTGATTAATTGAAATTCAACACCATGTTAGTTTCCTTCGTTTCGACAAAAAGTAGAACTGTTGTACCATTAATTAGACGTCTATTTTTTTTTAAAAAAAAACAAAAAAATAGAGGTAATTGCTAATTTCTCTAAATAGACATCACTGTTTTCAGTGAAAATTTCTCTATTTTGCAACTATTGGATTTTTATTCAATTACTCAGTTTTTCTGACTATAGTCAAATCTGATGGCGGCGTTTTTCTCGAAATTTTCTTATCACAATCCGCTTAGCGTCCCTTGTATGTCGGATAAGACGCCGCACAATGCCCCAGGGAGCAAGAAATTTCGACATACAGACGAAAACTGTTTGGATTTCAATGGCTTACAGTATGACAATATTCACATATATCGCGTCCCATCAAAAGCGCCCCGCTT
This sequence comes from Stenodera caucasica, assembly GCA_037414795.1. NCBI lineage: Eukaryota > Metazoa > Arthropoda > Insecta > Coleoptera > Meloidae > Stenodera > Stenodera caucasica. The sequence goes on along the minus strand of JAZBGZ010000772.1, from coordinate 16,944 downwards.
CATTCATGATTGATCCCAATCCGAATTTGTTGCACAATTCGATAGTTTTTTCTGGGATATTATTTGGAATTTATTCAGTCTAAGGTATTCGTCGAATGACCATTGGTCACCATTAATCCTGCATGCCTCCGATAAGGATTTCAAGTAGCAGGAAATGAAGGAAAAAACTGCAGGAGTTTTGGAATAAGTCCTGAATTCTCCATTACGTTTCTGCATAGTTTCATTGTGAATAAAAACAAAACCAACCCTAATGTAATCCAGTAAGTTTCCACACGAAACGAGGAATGAATACGTGAAATATTCAGTTGGATTTTTCTAGAATACTTTCGAATGTAAAATGTAATTAGAGTGAAAATCCTATTTTCAACACAACAAAGCTGAAATCTAACAGCTCAGTTCTCCTATTGTTGTAACGGAAAATCGCCCAACTGTGATCTAATTAGCCAAATCGAAGTTTTTCACCCTAAAAAAATTAAAAATTGATAAGTAAATAACAAATTTGACTTCACCGGGGCCGCCAATTCGGGTAGAAAATCGAAAAATTTCGATCTAGATCACCAAAAATTCTAGTTGTAGAATGGCGAGACTGTGGGGAATTTTCGCAAAAAAAAAATCGAAGACTTTATCTGAACTTGAACGAAAAACTAGCAATAAACTGTCCAAAAGTAAATGAAAATTCGGCCGGTGAGCGTGAAGGGATTGGATTCGCGCTACATTTCTCGTAAATTCCCGAAATGGCCAGGAGATTATCGGGGATTGTGCCAGTCTCACTTGAAAAAAAAAATCACCCCTAAGAAAAAACCACATTGTTTCTATTCTTGTCATCGTAAAATCGTAAATAACAGTTGCCGATCACCATCTCTACTGGCCTCAAACAAAATTTTATCACCGAGCTTCGTTACCGGAAAATCTATCTCACTAAAACATTAAATATCCATTTTTATTGGCGTTTTATTGATAATTTTTATTATCGCAGCCATGAATACTGTAAATATCGGTATGAATAACGCACCTGAAGTAATTCGGTTTATAAACGATGGAAAAATAACATAAAACAGGCGCTTGAATTATTAAAATTTTTAATAACTGTTTAACGTTTTCGAAAGATTCAAAAATATTTACGTTATTACCGAACCATAAATAAATCACGGATTTCATTAGATTTTCCAGTTGCCAATAAAAATAAATATTAGAAAAAATATTCGAGGCGGTAATAATAAAAATAAATCACAATTTAATAGGAAAAACTGTACATTTTTCTTACATTAGAATTATTCTTAATTGTTAACTAAGCTACCGAATATGTGCGACAGAACGTGTGATTTTTTGCCACAAATTGCGTAGAGCTCGGTTCTTCAATTTTGCTATTATTGCATTTATTTGGCGGCGGCGGTGGTGGCGGCGATGCTGCTGGAATATCTGATTTTATTTGCACATCATCAAGTCCTCCACTATTGCTGCTATTCGACAATAATAATTCCTAAAATAATACAAAATATCAAATGTTTGATTGTCTTTTATGTCCGCCTTTTTATATTCGCGTTCATTTTCTAAGCCAATGTATTTTATGAATAATTCATATGTAAATAAATTTGAAATGGTAAATGTTTCCACTTCCGCGATAAAAGCTTTATTGTTTTCGCTTTAAGCAAGAGTAGAAATAAATTATTTCAATATTACATTGTTGGAAAGATTTCAAACTAAATAGTGATCATTAGCGATGGCATTTTCTCTATTTAATTCGCACAATATGAATTGCTCATCATCATTTTAATTATAGCTTAAAGTTGATGGAAATTGTCTGTTCGAAAACAGAACGGATGCGACAATTTCCAGGCTAGACATTCATATTTTTTTGGGTCACAAATATTATGTTAAGGGATTGATCCACGATATTGCCGAAATTGAAAAACCTTGATATTATTGATTTTTTTTCAATCTGGTAGAGAGATGAGAGAAATTACCGCTCTCTAGGTCTAATTCTATAAAAATCATAGTCTCGATCTCGATCTAGATCAGATCAATATTCAGCCAAATTTCAATTTGGGCTAATAATTAAAGTTCTATCAATATTTTATGATTCCAGCCAACTCGAAGCTGCTTTGGTCGAAAATTGAACACAGATAGAGATGGATTTCTTTTCATGACTTATTCCCAATTGTAGACAATTTTTTTTTGTGTTCCTCTCTCTCTCTCTCTTTCTCTATTTTACGATACAATAAAGCCGACTAGACATGGAAAAATTATCTCACCAATTCCCGTTTTCTCCGTATAGCTTTTTTCGATGCATATAAAATCCACAATACATAAATGAACATAATGACAGCAGCTAGAAAAAGGGCAGCAAATTGTGGTGTACCACGAGCTAGGGCCTCATATAAGCCCAATAAACATAGGAAAATTGCTGTAGCAGCAGCTATATAGCGTCCGGTGCGGCGACGTTCTTCCTGTAATTAGAAATAAAAAAATTTAAAAAAAGAAAAAAAATTGATCAAATAGTAAGAAAGTTGATAAAAGTTGCGATTCGGGTTTTTCTTTTCTATCAACATCGAATTGGAAACTTGTTGATTTTCTTTGGAAAATAACACCCAATAATCGGTTTCTTGTTAAATTGGATTTCTGTCTCTATAAATATTTAGACTGTTAACAGAAAAGACGCGCCGCAATTTTTCCTGAATTAAATAGAAAATCAACACTTTTTCCAATGAATTTTAAAGTGAAAATAATTCAATATATTGACTGAAAACAATTGTCGTAGAAAATTCTCTAAAGATGTTTTCATTCTTGATCTCTGTTCTTCAACTCTTTCTCTTCAAGAATCACGTTTTCCAGACAACTAATTCGACTTGAAAATATTCAGTTCTTCGTTAGAGAATTCAATTCAATTTTCAATTAACTATTTCCCTCTTCTTATTTTTATTGGATTCATTTCCATTTAGAACAAATTAAGTCCCACTTTCTATAGTAAAATACCGAAATTATTACCAGTTAATTTCAAATTCAGACATCAAGATATTGATTTATTATAGGATGAATTTCAATGAATTATAATAAAGTTTTTTCAGGTTTTCGAACAACAAAGGGTCCGATCGATGATTGAATCGGGCGTAAAAGAAAAATCGTATTCGTTCGAAATAGTCGTTGATAAATTGCTATTTTATGAACAAAACCAAAAAATAATTGATAAATTGGAAAAGCAAGTTTTCCAATCTAAAACTAAAGTAAAATCTCGAAATCTGGAAATTTGTGATCATTGATCACGAATATTAATTTATCGAGACTTTGATTTAATGAAAAATTATAATTACCCTCAAGACGGAAGCCCTTTCGCTGGTTTCCGCATCGAAATCGTCGTTCTGTTGTTTATTCAACACCACAACCATATTCGAAAAAAATCACTTCAACTGTTTCTGGTGATTAGTGATCAAACTTTTTGTGCAGTTGAGTTGAGGAATTTCGACGGCAAATTAACGGCCATGTGCTGTTTTCATTCATGTTTCCCTTCAATCGAGCCAACAACCAATCGAATGATTGATCTCGTTTGTTTAGTTTCGTTCAAAACAGATTCAATATTTATTCGTAAATTTTCCTTCTCGCATAGTCGGTGAATTGATTCCAACTACTGAAAATAGAACTTTTTGATTGGCATTCTTTCCACTGTTTACCGAATCCTCTAGAAATTTAACAGAAAAATTACAAACACATGTCACAGTGAAAACAATAAATTTTCAATCGAAATAATTTTATTTCATTCTAGAAAATATCCAACAAATCACAGTTTATGAAATCATATCAACTAATAATAAACTATCAAAAATTTAAACAATAATACTACCTTTAATTAACAACATTAAGTACATTGCAGATGTTTTTGTAGTACCGAAATCTCTTTACGGAGACCATCCAACGATTGTTTCACATCATCAAATAAATTCTCTTTTGATAATATTTGATTTTTTTCCAACAATTTCTCGATATATTCATCATCATATTTTGGTGGAGTTGCTGGAAGTTCTGGTAAATTAATCCAATTCAATTCGCTTTTATTTTTATTGTTCAAATCAATTAATTTTTCTTGTAATACTTTATAGCCGTTAACATGGAATTTTAATGCAATTTTCAAATCATTACATAATCGCTGTAAGAAAAACTTTTGACTTTTCAATAAATCAATATCACTTTGACATGTCTCAAATTGTGTTCTCAAATTGAAAATAACATTTTGTAATTCGTTCACATTTTCTAAATGAGTTTGTTCTAAATTTTTATTGATTGATTGCAAATCGTGAAGTTCTTCAGAATTTTGCTGAAGATTCGATTGCAACAACTGAAAATTATACAACACATAAATAATTGATTTAAAATCACCCAAATAAAACTTACTGCTAATTCTTTATTTAAATAACAATTTTTCTCTTTAGTATCGTCTAATTGACGCATCAATTCCTCATTTTCGTCCAATAATTTTCGGTAATTATCACTTTCGTTTTCATCAGAAACTTCATTCTTATGTGGGATATTTTCATTCAATTGATGATATAAATTGGTGATTTCATTTGATAAATTTGTGATAGTTTCGTTTAAAATTTTTATATTATCATCGTTTCTCTCTTGTTCCGATAATAGACTAGAGTTCTTCAATACTAAATCTTGATTCTTTAATGATTAATGATTAATAATTATTAAATATAAATTGTTTAATTCTTACCATTTGTTTCAATGATTCAATTGTTGAGTCTCTAATTTTTAGGTCGTTTTTAATCATGTCTTCATTGATTTTATATTGTTTTACTGTTTCTTCCGTTTGTTCTAATTGATTTGTTAATACTTTTAATTCATAATATTTATTATCATTTTCATCTTTATCAATTTGTTTATCTAAAATTACTATAATTTTTTTATAATCTTCAATAGTCGTTTGTAATTGTTGTATTTCATAATTTTTCGATTCTATTAATAATTTCAAATCGTTACATTGATTTGATATAGAATTATTCATTTCTTCCAAAAATTTATTATGTTTCTCTGTTAAATTTCTATATTTCATATGTTCCTTCACTTTTCTTAATAACAGGCTGTAATTTTTCTCATATCTAGAAAATTAAACAAAAATCAAAATGACATTTCGCATTCAACTTTTTCTTATTTAAATAATTGAACATAACCGAGCCTACTAGACATAAACTTTTCGAATTTTCAACTAAAAATAGTGTAATAAGAAGCTTTTTAATAAATTTCAACGGAAATCGTCGTGCAAATTTGCTAATTATTGAGGAAGTGAGAGAGAAGAATATACTATAATATAAATTGTGGAAAACTCAACAATTGAAAACAGACAATGAAAATAAATCAACTAGATAAATACGAACAGTCCATTGAGAAGATCAAATCAACTGGAATAAATTTTAGCTCCATACTGTCGAGTTTTACGGGGAAAAAAATTACAGATTAAATCACTGAAAGTCTTAGAAGATTTCGACTATTGATGGAATGAGACTAACTTTTTTTGTTTTTCGTTTTGTTCTCGAATTTTCACCTGCAATAATATCTTCCAACGTTTAACTACCTCATCGGAATCTTCATAATTTATTGATCTAAAAAGTTCAAAATTTTCATCAGTTTTCTTGTTTAATTCACTACACCGAGTTTCCAACAAATTGATACGATTAAAAATTTCTCTTTTAACTCGTTTGAAATTTTGTTTCTCTTTGATAATTTCTTTGAAATAATTGTCCAATTTTCCCAATAAAATTCCAATAAATTCATCATTTGTTAATGAATAAACTTCGCAATCGATTTTCAATAATTCACAAACATTATTTAAACTATTCAAAATTCCTATATTATTCAATATATTCCCAGTTTTTTTATTAGAATTAGATAAAAACACATCTTGCTTATGCTTCTTCACTTCTTGTTCGAGTAATTCAATATTTCCCTTCAATAACTTGATATTATCATCTTTCTCATTCAATAGTCTCCTAAAATCGTTGTTCTCACTCAATAATTTCACATTTTCATGTTTCATTTGGTTATTACTTTGGATTAACGTCAATAATTTTTCTTGTAATTGTTTAATTTCATTATCTGAATTTTTATGTTGATTCAATTCGCAAATTTTCCAATTATTACTCATAAATAATTCTTGTTTTTCGTTTTGTAATTGTAGATTTTCTTTCAATTGTCTATCAGAATACGTCTTCAAATGTTGATAGTTATTTTTTAAAATTCGAAATTGTTCTTTAATCACTTTAATTGAATCTTCAATTTTGCTATTTTCTTGATTCTTTGCTAATAAATCAATTTTCGAATTCACTATTATAATTTTCATATCATCAATTTGTTTTTTCAATGAATTCTCATTATCCAAACTTAGAGATAATTTCATTTTTAATAATTTTTCATTATTTATAAATTTCTCAATTTCTATTTCTTTTTGTTGTTGATATTTTTGTAATAATAAACATTTAGATAATAATTCCGAATTTTCTTTACTTATTTTCTCGAATTTTATATTTTCTTCTTTTACATTAATTTTTATTCGTTCTATTTCATCCATCAATTCTTTTATAATTGTTTCATAATAATTTATATCGTAATTATCATTAATAAAGCCTGAATCATTTGAATTTGCATTAATTGTTTCAAATTTATGTAGAATCTCTTGTTTTTCTTTTAAATTTTTCAACTGAATTTCGTCACATTTACATTGCCATTTTGTCAATTCTAAATGTAAATCATCAATTTTTTTAATATTAGTGTTATTTATTTGTTTCAGTTCATGTATTTCATTCAAGAGTTTTCGTTTGTCTTCTTGTGAATTGTATAATTGATCTTTATACCAAGTTTCTGATTTTCTCGAGGATTCCAATTCGTTTGATAAATTGTTAGATGAATGTGATAAATCTAAATTATCTCTTTCTAAATTTTGTATATTTATATACTGTTTTGATATCTTATCTTTCAATTCTTCTATACAAAAGATTCTGGCGTTTAATTCTATATTTGTTTCATTGAATTTACGATTAAAATCACTATTTTCCGATATTAAGTCATTGATTTGTTGCTTATAATGTGTAATTTGGTCGTTTAATAGCGAATTTTCAGTATTCAATTCATGATTTTCTTTCTCTAATTTCAAAATTTTTGTTTCGAAGTTATTTGCGGTTTTTATTGGATAATTATGGAGTAAACGTTGGATTTGCTTGTTTGCACTATCCAAATTTACTTCTAATCGTTTATTTTGTTTAATTAATATTTCAATTTTTTGATTATATTTCATATCAATATTTCTTTGTGATTTCCCAGTTTCTATACGATAATTATCGTGAAATTTTTTAGTCTGTTGTAATTCATTTTGTAAATTTCTTATTGTAGTTTCATGAAATTCATTTCGTCCATCGTTTTGTTCTATTGTTACTGTAGGTGTGGTCAATTTCGGATATTTATTCGGATCAATCAACTGTTTTAATTCAAGAAATTCATTTCTATAACCACTTAAACCAGATAATGTTGATATATTCGAAGATTGATCCGATATATCTGAATCTGCGTCTGATTTATCCATCTTAAGAATCCTTGAAAATGAACAATTATATCATAGATATTTGCTGTGAGATTAAAATTTAGAAAAAAATCGTATCCACTCACCATTATTTGATTGAAAAAACTAATACTATTTAATAAATCAATGATTACATTTTATAATTGTGTCAACATGAAGGTTGGTATGGAAAATATTGACCTTTCAATAATAAGAAACCTGTCACCTTTCATTTTATTGTTAGAAAACCCACAATTTCTAATAAAAGTAATTTTTATACTTTGATCTAAAATAATGACGTTGTTAGTTACAGTAACCATAGTTACAATAACAAAATAACAAGTCTAAATCTTGAGGAATAGAAATTCCCTAGTATTTGTTGCCAACTTAACATTTAGTATACTATCCTAGACATAGATGGCGCAAACCTAAGCGAACTGAAATTAAAAACAATCGCAACTATTTGACTGATGCAAGAGTTAAAATCAAGAATTATTTCGTTAAAAAAACAACTCTTGTGAATAAAAGATGATTCAAATGCTCTTTTTAACTCTAAATATTGTTTTGATTTATTCTTGAACGATCAAGTGAATTATTTTTGATTTGTTAATTAATTAGTCTATTGGCTAACTACAGTTTAGATTGATAATTGACACAAATTATTACAGATAGATGAAGTTTTTAATTCGGTATTATTAAATTACACAATGTTTTGTTTTTTTCCTTTTGTTTTTACATTTTACACTACAATATAGTAATAAAACACTTTGGATACAATTTAAAAATGAAGCTTTATTAAATATTCAAATACTTATATAAATAATACACCATGGTAGGTCGGTGCGTTGAGTAGACAGTCATATAACTTAAGCAGAAGGTTACTGACGGTCGGTGGATCTCAGTTTTTCTTCTACAGCTTCCTGGCTAGCTTCAGATAGATCCGTCGCTTGTATGTACTTTTGTACACCTACCAATGACTTTTTAAGGGCATCGAATGAGCTAAAATCAAAATAATTATTCATTCAATTGAAAAATAGAAAAAAAATGATGATTTATTACCTAGAATACAACATCTTCTTTTTGACTTTAGCGGTATCTGGACACCAGGACATTAGAAACAATTTTTGTTTCTTAGATGATTCTGATGTACCCTGACATTGATGCATATATTCAAAATCATATAAACCATAACGGCATTCACAAGCACCACCGGCTTGTAAATTTTGAAGGAATTGATCATATTCCTCGTCTCTTGCACCTATCACTTCAACATCAATTTGTTTCTCATCTTTAATGAAGAAAATTACATAACGATGTTTCTTGTCTTTCTTTATTTCTTCATATGTTGTCTTACAAGCATCCGAAACTGTTACACCTGATGCCTAAATAAACAATACAAAATTCAATATATTAATTTAAATTATTAAGAAATTTTAAAATTAATTGACATTTATTTTTTCTACATTTATAGTACTTTTCACTTTTACGGCAAACATAATCGCGAATTTAGAAAAATGATCTGTATTTTATGACAGCAACACTATGAATTTGGATAATATAGTTTGCCATGAAAGTAATAACAACGTCTATTATTTTTTCAACATTAATTGCGATCTAATGAAATATAAACTTTACAATCATCTCAAATAATTTATTTTCTCTTCAACTAAATAAAAGAAATTGACGTCATTAAATTGATATCAAAAAAACCGGTAGGAAAATCAAATTTCCACTATTTAGATCCACACCAACTAAATAATTACATTTACAACATGTAAACTGTCTAAATTCGAAACAATAATTCATCCCATTGCTGAATTTACAGACTATAATTTTTATGATAATTGATCACATAAAGTAAATATTCAGTTGATTCTTTAATGAAGAACTAATAAATATCCAATCACGGATTAAACGATTCTACACTGAGAAACAGGTTGATTGATTACGTCACCTTTAACGTCTTTATTTCCGATGGTAAAAATTCAAAATAACGTTAAAATTCTCGATTCTCTTCATCATTCTCATCTTTATAATTGAACGTTAAATTACCTAGCATCTATTTAATGACGATCATTAGTTAAAGTGTCAACTGATAAATAATCGAAGCGAAGAGTCAGTAGTGAAATTTATGATGTTATCACAATGGGGTCTTATTGATTGTTTGTTTTTTTGATTAAATATAAAAAACTAGATCTATATTTGGATATTTTCTACTCAAAAAAAATTTGCCAACGCCCAAAGCCTATATTTATAATAGGCATGCAAAAAATCTGTAGATAAATGATTTTTCCATTATCACGATAAGGGATGACTACAAATTTATTATCAGTGACTCATTATCGTTTCTATAAATGGATGATTGATTCTACTGTGATAATTAACTATGAAACAAGTGTTTGTTTTTATTCAAAGAATGTCAAAATTTCTAAAAATATTTTGTTAACAAAATCTAAAGTCAAAATAATTAATCACTAATCACAAAGAATCCGATACAACAATTCGATATCAATCTGTAGATTGAGCTAGGCTTGATTATTTTTTATGAATTCAACAAATATTTCAATTATTAATGAGAATAATTTATGAAAATATTTTTAAAATTAAACAACAAAATAATTTTCAATACAAATTAATCTTATCAATTTCTTATCAAACTCAAATAGTTTCCATTACGTTTTAGATTCTTTTGAATCGAAATAAAATGCTTTTAAAACATCATTTTTATTAATATTTATTTACATTTGAATAGCCAAAGAATCATTTGAAATTTTGAAATCGTTCTAGGTCTATTTTTGAGATTTTCGTCGTAGGCAGGAACAGGGTTATAACTAACTTAAAATTTGTATATATGAAGTTCTATACTGAAATTATCTTTTATATAAAAATAGATTTTGAGAGGGAATTCTGTTTTCACGACATCAACGTCATTGTATGGATTTATATAGATTTTTCAAATACAAACAATTAGAATAATATAGAGAAAAATCTCGATATTTAATAGACCTATAAAAATAGTATCTAGTTTTTGTGTTAATTGAATTAAATTACAAACAATTCATAATTTTCATAATTAATGTATTTAAAATTGTTATGAAGCGTAAATTTGTGGCTAACTTCCGGAAATTTCAATAGTAATTTTTTCGTTGTTAATATTATCATTATTATCAGAGAATGGAATGTTGCTGAATTTATTGAAAAATAATCGTATTTTTAGCAACCACATGGTGGTTATTCAATGTTCCCTATAAACTTTATGCGAAAATCGTCTTTATTTATTAAATCGGAAAAAGATATCGGATGTCACGTATCCATATAGATATATAAATTCATGAAGACCCAATCACACCATACAAAAAAGTTTCCAATTATCCGTTGTATTTTATTATCCTCAATATAGTCATCATGGTGACAAATGAAAACCTCGAAAAAAAAACCGAAAGAGAAGGTTAAGCATTGTTTCTTTTAGAATTTCCAAAAAAAGGCTGTATTTAACCTTAACTAGAATTACACCTAGACTGCGTGTATAAACGTATGAATCATGAATAATTAAAAAGAGATAGACTAATTAAATTGCAATATATTCAAATTATTTTTTTTGTTTTAACTTAATGAGTAATGAAAACGTTAGAATGGGCGAGGCTGGCGATTTTTTTCTCCCTTTCAATCGCAGCAATTCTGCGACTTAACCCCCTTATTATAGCGAATCTTTCAGCAATTTCACCAAATTTGGCTATTGGAAATCGAATTGAGTGCGTGTTAGAAATTTTTTGGCAACCAAATTATTGTGTTTTGTATCGAATCGGGCCATACACCCATAAAGAAATGTATGCGAAATTCTCTCTTGTGAATATGGCGGCCAACTCAGATCAAACACAATTGTCAAATCGAAAAAAAAAAAAATGGTCGGATTTGGCAGCTATTCCCATCGAATTTATAATTAATAATTAATGGTTACTCACCATTTTGAATTAATTGTTGTAGGAATTAACTAATTAAGGGAATTGTAGTGTATTTCGCAACTTAATTCACGGACAATTTATAACGACTGTGCAGTTCTCACTGAAGTGGAGGTCTAAAGGGACGTTGATCTACCGGTGTGTCAACTGCGCATGCGTTCACACCAAAATTAAAGTCTACGCCAACCGGCTAATTTCTTCATTATTATCAGGAAATTTACAAGAAAAACAAAGAAATCTAGAATTAATCATCAAATATTCAACAATATAGTCAAATTAGTACGGGGAATCTCGCAATTTTCGCCAATTTATTTGGATATCGAGTAGGTGTTATTTTTCGTTGCGTAGGTTTTGCCGGCTTTTTCAAATCTTCAAGTTTTCATTATTTTTTCAATTACACAACAATATTTAATTATTGATCCATCTAAAGGAATTACAAACGATTTTTAAGTGATTTTCGTTAGAGAATTGTGTGATTTAATTGATTTTATATAAAAATGTTTAATATAATTGTATGAGTCATTAATTCTGACCAATGTAAGAAGCCGGTTATCTCAAATGCCCATAAATGGTAAAAGGTGGCAGTTCCAATATGGCGGCTTTAACTTGAATAAATTGGCGCCACGCCCCCAGTTAATCGATGTTTAATTTTTTTTTTGAATTTAAGGGTTGTAAATGAAGACTTGATTGTTGTTGAATGAAGAAATAATATAAAAAAAAACATCCAATTTGTATAA
>JAZBGZ010000771.1:13379-25120 GCA_037414795.1 Stenodera caucasica | reverse complement strand
GGTTGAATAATGAAAAAATTCAACAGTCTATAAATTAGAGCACTCGATTTCAATATTCTTCAACCAATACCCATCTTCATTTTTATAAATTATGCGATTATCCCACGATCTAAACCGATTTTTAGTACTATCACAACTTCGTATAACTAATTATAATCTTAAATAATGCAAATTCGATATAAAGTAAACTTTCATGAAGCAGATTCGTGATCGAAAAATCTAATTTTTGAGCCGCTTGATTTTATGAATTTTTTTTCTATTGGAATTGTTCTGGGAGTGAATTTTTTACAATCAGATTCGCTTATTTGATCTACAACAACATTAATGTTGCCATTATCGCACTTTCATTTCTAAGTATTTTTCGGAAACAGAACAAACTTATTACACAGCTGTACAGCTCATAAAATGAAATAATGGTACTTTGAGAATATCTTTGAAGCGCAGTGTTTCCACTTTATACAAAAAAATCATCGATTGCCACAATATTTGAGTTAATGAAAGTATGAAATGATGATAAGACGCCGAAATGACTTAACGATTAGGCCGACTCATCACTGTAAATTGAGCTCACTTTCAGGATAGCTTAAGGGAGGAGAATTCGTTTTAAAATTGTCCTAACTACAGCCTAGATGTCTAAGATGTCTCGTTTTTTTTTCTGAACAAATTTCGTAGTAGACTGTGAAAAATTTAGAATGCCCATAATAGTGAATTTGGAGAAAAAATGAAGCGACACAAATACATAGTATCTGATGAAACTTCAATACGTTTGAGAGGAAATTGTAAATAGCAAAGTGTCAAACGATAGTTTTATTAGAATTCCGAAAACGTATTAGATTCAATTTTTTTGCGGTCGAGACGGTAAAATATGAGAAAGCGGCACGTTTAAAGGAAAAGAGCGATTTATCGTCACTAGAAATATCTAAATTTATTTTAAGAATTAATCCGACTTTATCTCTTCATAGGTTAATTTTGACTGGAGGATCTCTATCGAATATGGATGGAATCGATTGGAATTACGGTCGATATAGCGATTGAGAGGTCCGCTAGTTCGACAATGATCCGTTGATAAGAGTGGCGAGAATCCGGCCGAGAAATGGACGACAATTCCAGTATAGAATGTGTGATCATCAACCCGAACAGTACATTAGCTTCGGTTTATTTCCAAAGTGCCGTTTATACGATGTACGCCATAATATTTGTGGTATCGCTAATTGGAAATGGTTTTGTATGTTATATCGTCCTATCATCCCCTAGAATGCACACGGTCACGAATTATTTTATCATGAATCTGGCCATTGGCGATGTCCTTATCACAATACTTTGTGTACCGTTTACATCTGTAGCTTTATTGGAACAATATTGGCCATTTGGCAGTTTTCTATGTCCAGTTGTCAATTATTCTCAAGCATTATCAGTATTTGTTAGCGCTTATACTTTGGTCGCTATCAGTATTGATAAATTTATGGTTATAATGTGGCCATTAAAACCGAGAATATCGAAAGGCTTTGCTACATCGATTATTGCTGTTGTATGGCTGATTGCTGGGATTACTGTATTACCAACAGGAACATTCGCAACATTAACACAACCCGCTATTGGAAATTCGACAGAGAAGAGTTTCTATGAAATGTGCGACATGTAAGTCGATTTAGACAAAAACTACAATAATATTATCATCCGATTTGATGAGATGAATCGTGAGGCGATTTGTTTATCGAGAAAAACTCAAAAATGAGACTAGTGTCGAGGCGGGAATCGAACCCGCGACCTTCTAGTCTCGCGTCAGGCTCTCCAGTCAAGCAAACGACCAGACAGTCCGAATTCAATCACAAACGCCATTATTTATCACAGTGGTTCTCTATTTTCTACTCTATAATCGATTCTTGCTCTTCTAAAACGGAATATAACTATAATTTTTTTCCGGAAATCCGTTTAACAGCTATTGTTACGGAACAATGGGCAATTTTACCATTTACAATATATAAATATTGGTCTAGCCCTAGAACTTTCCCCCAAAATTGATTATTAATCTCTATGAATTCCACTATTATCGTTCGTTTTGATGTATTTGTTGAAAACCTAGATTAAAATTGAAACGCATTTACTAAATGAACGCGAGAATTTCCGCATTTCGATTCGATGGATTTTTCCATTTGATGAATCAGAGAAATATAAAGAAAAGTCTCTGATCCATCATAGAAAAACCGACGTCAAGACTCTTACATCACTTTTCAAACGATTTACTCGAGAGAAAATGACTGAAGATATTTTTCACGGGTGTATTCAACGTGAAAAAATAACCTCGGAAATCTCTATCACTTTTATTATATTTTTTCTTTTCATATTAATCCGTAAATTATAAAACTCTAGATCTATGATTCTCTTAATGGCTCTGTAGTCGGAAAATTTCTGTTGTATTGCCGGAAAATGTGCCTAAATTATCTTCTAAATTAGTCACTTCCATTTCGATGATTATTCGTATGGTATTCTTTAATTACTTGATACAGTTTTGAAATTCTGCTGGTTGAATTGTTTATAATTTTTCCCATTTCAACAAGACATCATCGAGGATAGTGGGGCTGTACTGAAATTTCCTTTGTCTGAAAAATTTCGCTTTAGAATTCCGGACAATTGTCTTTTTGCATATATTTTTAACAATAAAGGAGTACTTGTGTTCCACTTTATAGATCACCCAAGGTAGTAAATTCCATGGCAAAAAATGACGAGCAACTTTCCATAAATATCTAATGCCACATGTGCAAAATGTTGGGTCGTCAAAAAAGCTCCATTTTCTTCATAATCAACGAACCGCCAACATTATGTATATTGTGCAACATTTCCCGAGTTAACCTTTTCATTTTCCGTTGTTCGTCGTGAAATAATGGACTTTAATATATATTAGACGCGCTTTACATGGTTTTGTCATTGGGGGTGGATTTTAATTAAAATCCATCCACCAAACTCACATTTTTGGAAGTGCAGTTATTAAAATTGTATTATGGAAGTTGGGCGATTTGATTGACAAGTTCATAGGTTGATGATGCTCTAATTTGATGATGAATTGGATGATGAATTAACAAATTCGATCACAGCTGCAGCAATCAATATTTTATCATTCGTAAAAATAGTACAGCTCAATCGGAATTTGGGGAAATTTCGCGTTTGCTCCAAAATCCTGCTTCATCAAAAATTTCAGTAAGCAAAAAACAAAAGTCGCATTTCATCACTCGCAAATAGAAACAATTTCCTCGAGCTTTCGGCGAAATTGTGGAATTAATCGACTTAGATTGTTTCCAAAACAGCTGATTGTTTCCTTTTTGTTCCCTCATTAAGTCCGGGAATAATCTTGAACATAAAATCCGATTCAATTAAATTCGCGTTGTTTTCACGGAATAGTTGTCAAGGTTCATAACGTAATTTAATTAATCCAAACAAAATCTGGCTGTATTATATTCCAGCCCACTGCTCTTCTAGCCGTGGAATTTCTCCACTAACATTCCATTAAACTGTTGACGCCATCGAATATGACCAATATAGGGAAAAAATCACAAATTTCTGTTTTAATTAGCGTTAATGAACCACTCAATAAAATCAATAGGTGTGATTTTAGGCTATTTGTAGACCAGACAAATGTCGTCATTTCCGACATTTGATATTCCACGCCTTGATTCTCCCACAATCAGCACGATCCATTCGAATTTATCAACTCGATGATAAAACGTTAAAAAAAACGTAAATCGAATGATGCATCATTTTTATTCGTAATTCGTTTGTGAGTCTTTTGTTGGAAATCCAGCAATGGAAACATTTGATTTTGTAAAACATGCAATGTCTTCACGAAAATACAATAAATCAACCGCCGAAATATAAAATGAATTATCTCCACAAATCGTTAAAGTTTCTATTGTTGTCTATAAGAAAGCGTGAATTATGACTGATTTCGACAGAGTACTTAATGGAACCCCAGAATAATAATTCAGTTTCCAACAATTAAATTGTGTTTAAAACCGAATCATTTATGGCGTGCAGGAAAATAATTAGTAATTTTTATAATTCTACAAAACATTAGAGTTCAAGTTCGTTAAATCTGGAAATATTGCCTTGATTTGAATAATTTTGAAATTTAGTACTGAAACAGCTGCAAAATTCTCGGATTTTTTTCGCAAAATAGAGATTGAGCGAAACTTTCGGTCATTGATGTTCAGATAGTTTAGGACCTAATTATAATTTTGAGGCCTATCAAACCAGAATAAATGATTATCATCGAAAATTATTCGCAATCGACTTGATACATAAATTACAATAATCGATGGATCGATCAGAAAAGTTGACGATTTATAGAGCTTAGATACAAACATCTGTTCCACAACCTAATGGGAGAAGAGTAATTTCTTTGATGGATATTTCGTCGCTGAACGAGCTTTGGCGCCGTGAATATTTGCAAAAAATTACTGCTTCTATTAATGAACAAATAATAACGGACTCAAATGAAATTATGTGAATGGAGTTTTCGATATTTTCTTACTCCGAGTATTCAAGAGTGGGAATTTGAATTGAATATATTCTTCTGAGGAAATGCAGCCCGAAGCTCAAAGACCTGTTGCTTTCGAATGACGTCTTTTTCAACTAAATCCAACGACTCGATTCATTTCGTATTTATCAAAGGATCAAAATACTACCCAATCTGAATTTCAGATGAGGGTGAATTCAATAATTCAACGCTACTATTATCAAGATTTATACCCACATTCTAAATGTGTGGCATTAAAGGAAAACATTTGTTAATTCAGCAACGCAACATCCTTTAGAATAGAGTGCAGTCTTGTAGAACTTGACTTGACTTAAGTCAAGTCACTTAGAACTGTGATAGAAAATTACAAACCTTTGTTGGTTGCTTGCCTTCAAGGACATTTTGTTCTCTTCAATCGATAATTTCCGATTATTTGCAGTTATTTATGCCAGGAAGACTACTCACAAGTGGGCAAAGAATACGGCATTCTCTACACAAAAATCTTGATGGTCCTACAATATATGGTACCGTCAATTGTTTTACTATTCACATATACGAGTATAGCGGCCGTAATTTGGTGTCATCGAATACCTGGTGAGGCCGAAAATTCCAGAGATAAGCGAATAGCAAAGTCCAAGCGTAAGGTAAGTCAAATATTTGGTTGAATTTATCAAAAATTTATATAAATTCCGTATAGAACATGTTGATCACTTAATGTAAGCACGACCCTCACATTCTAGACCATTCGGGATACTCCCAACTATCATTCCCATCGTTCAGACTATTACTGGTGGAACATTCAAATTTCATAGGCCGGTGAATTTCAATTATTTAGCCACAAACATAATACAAAAAGCATGCTACCCGTAATGGTACACAATTTGTAGTACTTCGATATTGAAAAAAATTATACGACTATCGTCATACCATACAAACATTATCAACGGTTTGATTACCGTTCCCGTCATTCCTGTAGATGAAAAAGAAATTAAAAAAAATTGCTATGCTCATTTTATGAGAATAAACGCAACATTAACCCGGCGCCTCCACCATTTTACGCCAGACAATTCACTTTACAAACCATGTTGTTCTGTAGCGTGATATTTATTGTAAATTTATGGATGATTATATTTGAATTTACAGAAATGAATATCTATTGAACGTTTACGCAACAAGTTCCACATAATTTTATTCTCAATCGAATAAAATACGAAAAATCTCGTCTTTTGGAATTTTCGCAGAATTCAGCAATTAAAATAGCTGTAAAATTTCAGCTACAAATTTGAAGATCGTTTTTGACGCTATGAAATCCATATAGCTCGTAGTCGCGTACCAAATTAGTCGCGTATTATTAGTGATTGAATGTCATTAGGCCAATATTCAGATTCGATGTGTTTCAGACATAACTCCATTCAGGATTCAACATTATTCTGTTGGAGTTTAACGCCTTCCGCATTGATAACTCCAATTAGAAGTTGGTTTCGAATAGGTATTTGTTCGGGATCGGTATGCTGGTGTGACTAGAATCTCTCAACGTATATATTTACTCGCACCTACGTGTCCCAGGAATGGAAACTCCTCTAATTCTCCCCAAGCTGTTATTTTAACTTTCAGAAATTTTCGAAGAAAAACAAACAATTGAACGGACGATCATCTAAACAGATTACGAGTTTTTCTCAAACTGATTTCTCGCAAAAACACCTTATCTCCAACATGAATTTCAGCCGTAATTACAATGCGGCTTTTTCCTCATTGATTTCTCGCCAAAATTCTTATTCCAACTTGAATTTCAACCGTAATTACAATTTATTCCACAAAATGTTTTCAGTAAAGGCGTGTTTATTGAATTGACCCTTTTTCACTCGACATAGATAGATGGTGATTTACACCAACGGTTTAATCACATCCCTTAAATCAATTTTAGAGCAAAAAACCTGTATGGACGTCTGTTTCCGAAATTTACAATTCCTATTTATTCCTTGAACTTCTAAAACTCGATAATAACTAATTTATTTGCCTAGAGTTAATCAACTCCCAATTGGTTTCATTGAAAGTTTTTGAAGTTTTAGCATTCTTTTATAGTTTTCTACTCATTCGCTGTCCGGTGCTCTATTCTCTAATTATTCTCTATCGTAAACATGGATTTCCAACACAACAGTAATCCCAATTTACCCCAATTCGGACTTATTTCCGCTTAGTTCGGACAGGTTACTATTCGGATCCGGTATTACCTAATCTGAGGATTATTTCGCTCACCTTGCTTTTGTAATTAGAAAATATCCAATCTATTTTTGTGTGAATTTTGGATTTATTGAGAACAATTGTTGGGCTTTAAATGCTTGATCTTCAGTCAGTTGAAGCCGCAGATGTCTTATCAACGTTATTTGAGTGAATTTCTAGTCTTCAAACAGCTCAAAAATTGATGTCTTTTTTTTATTTTACGATACAACTAAATTTGAAAAGTTGTTTTATATTTTACAAAATGTTTCTCCTCACAAATCCAATTATCTTGATTAACATGGATAAATTTGACTCACATTCAATTTTAGAGCGATTGAGGTTGTGAAATAAACGACAAAATAAAAGTTATTATTCGAATCACAACGTGAAATAATCGGCCAATTGTACGAGAGTTTGGATCGTATTATTCTTATTCGTGGATTATTTGAAATCCAAACAGTGGAGATTTATTTGCGATGTAAAAATATTTAATGAACGCTTTTATTATATTTTCAGACTGATGAAAAATTAATTGAATCTTTTTGATTTGCGTAACACTAATGAACGCAGTATTATCAATTTTTCGCGGGATTTCAGGAAAGCTCAAACAAATGAATTATCAAATATTGAAGTGTAGACTTGAGTAGAGATTTGAAACTTTCAAACTATGAATTTTCAATGTGTAGTTTTTTATAGAGGAATTTAGCAGCATTCAATTTTTGGGAAATAAGTCACATTTATTATCATAAAAAACTGTTTAAATTTCCAATTTCTTGAAGTTAGAAATTTCCATACTCTTCCTGCTTTTGACAGCACAATTATTCTAGACTGTTTACATATGAAGAGTTGCAAACTTTCGTTAATTATAAGATTGTTATCAATGAGAACAAAATCGAATCTATTTATTTATTTATTTATTTATATAGAAGTCTATAAATTGAATTTTGTGTCAGAAAATGTATCATATTCGAATTTTCCTAACAGTTTTCCACCCTTTGCAATCGCTAAAATAATGGAAAACATCAATTCGCATTAGAGCGGAATTTTCCGGAAATATTGAAATACAGAGAGTTGTTGTCAAAAACAACAAAATGTCAACTGGGAAATAAACATCTAGGAAACGAGAATTTCGATTTTCGTGAACAAAACCGCAATATCACGAAGAAAAATCGGACATTACAAGGTTTTCGTAAATTACTTTCCATAATGGATGAAGAAATGGAACTCCACAATTTATCAATTAACGAATATCGATATTTTGAATAACGGTCTTTTGATTGAAGTTGAAACGTTCACCGCAATTTAATCAATTTAAATTGCCCAACTAAACGGATCGATGTCGATTCCGGTATGGGGAAAATTGAAGCGAAAAACCCCACAATCAATAAAAATGATGCATGCAACAAATTTATCAAAGAGATTGTACAAATATCACAATTAAATCTTATAATTGAATTAAATCGTTGGATTTCGATAGCCCTATCTTCTCTTATTCATGAATATTTCCAGTTATATTAGCAGGAATTACAACTATTATTTTGGAATAATGGGGAAGGGAGAATAATATTTGAGAGCTAAAATAAAAATGGACAAAGACTCCGCTTAACGAGAAGAGATCCGATAATCAAGCCCCAGGGGGCGAATATTTTGGGGTGCTGAAATTTATTCGCGTTTTAATGATATAATGGAAGAGTTCTTTCGGATTTTTCTAAATTCGCCATTTCGTATAATTTCCGTTCATCTGCTGAATTCGTTCAGATCTGATTTTAAAATTGTTATTAAGTCCCAATATTTATTTTCATCGAATATTGGAAATTCGTCCCCAGTACCGTAAAATGTCCGATTTGATTGATTCGAGTGCGTATTTCGATGTCATGAAACATTTTTATTGAACAACTAACGTCGAGGCCTGATCGATTCCGCTTTATCGGCGTCTAATATTGTCTGATAGGTGAAATATTGCGTAAATATATCAGAAATGATGGAGAAGAAAAACAAGAGATTTCCCATATTTTGAATTGTATGGCAATTCGGGATATTACTGGGAATTACAGTAAAGTTACAAAAAACAACAAGTCTTCGGTCTATACAATTATTTATTTTTTTTGGTTTCGATTTAAATTGTGAAACAATTCGAACAATCAATATATCGAACATCAATTAATTGAGATCGTTTTTCCATCTTTCTGTTTCAAGCTATTCCAATTCTCTCGACTCCATTCCATCGACTGAACGAATTGCGTAGTTTAGAGTGTGAAATGGATCATTGTTGTGGAAACTGGTGGTAGTGAAATCGGGAAAATTCGAAGAAGCATTCCTCACCGAAATTCCACATCTAAATCAATAAATTCTTGTTTATAACACGAAAAACAACTAGATTCTTGTATATCTACATAAATCATTATATCAACTATACAATTATTATTTATATGTAGATATATGTAATTTGAGTAGGCAATTTCCCAAGTTATTATCTTGCTTTTCCCTCAACTCAAAGCCAATTTGAATTGAATCAACTCAGTAAGAGTTTGAATCAACAATTTATAGCCCACTTTAAAGTTGGCTCAATTAAACGAGTATAAATTCGATTTCAGCTGGTAAATGAGGATCGATCTCTACTGATTTTTATGAGTAGCAATAAACAAACAAGCTTCCGTTTATTCGATTTTCGTTTGTTATCCTGTTTAATTACTATAATCGAACTTTAATGACAGTCATCGATAAATTATTATTATTCTAAGCCGAGGCGGTCGAGTTGAATGAAAACGATACCAGAATCTAGACTGTTCATTAATTTAATGTAGACCTTAATAACATTACAACAAGGTAATCAACAGGGATGATAGAGGTCCTGTTACTTGACTGATAAACTTGTTTAATGTTGGGATTACGTCGATGCATCTACCCCATTTTCCCACCACGAAGGCCCGTAAATTTGAAGAATTCTGAACAAGTTTGATTACACTCAAATATCTTCGAGCTGTAAATATCGATAATAATTCGAATATTTTGAAATTTCGACCTTCAATTTGATGGATATAACGACTGATTGGGCGCCTCCACCAAATTTCCTATTCGTCAAATATTTGTTGATCGCTTGAAAATTAATTTTGCGACAAATAGTTTTTTATTGGCTCGTTTATTTGATGTTATTAGTGGACAAACTAATTTTGTGAATTATGGAAAATTGTTGGCAATTCTCCGGGATCTTCGTTCGATTAAAATAATTGCTCATCAAATTAACGATGTCGTCAACAATTCGATTTCGAAACTTTTCTGATTCTACAATCGAGTCGACAATTGGAAAATAATCTCGATCATTGACAAAATTTTACAGCCTGTTTGTAGATTTTCTTTGAGTTAGAATAAAAGAAAATGTTGTTATAATTCAGTTTCTTTGGCTTTTCCGCTTTTTAAATCGAAATAAATGGTGATAAATCGCATAAACGATATTCTTTGAAGTGTTTGCGAGTTTTTGTGAGAATTGGAAATATTTTCACGCCTCGATATAACGAGTGAAGTTGAATTTCATAAATTTCGAAACTTATGGGATTAATCCAAATTCAACTGAAATCGAAAAACTTATTGACATATTGCAAGTCAACTATTCAAAGAATCCAAGCTTGATAACATGTGAATGAGTTTTCCAACGGTCAATATAGAATAACTGGGAAAGTTTCACGAAAAATTTATGATTTTCTCGAATACGTGATTCGCAAATCTTCACCTCCCCTCACAATTTCGTGAAAACAGATCAATTTTGGTATTTCAATTGAATCTTTCTAAATTATTGACAATATAATTGAGGTACGTTATAAAATTTATCTAAAATAATTCTAGTTGATAGCGCAATTACGAATGAAAAAAGCATTAAACTGAGAACCGTAATTACGAGTAAGAGTTAACATTCCGACTTTTATTGTGAGGAAAATGTTTTATATAGCTCCAACTTTAATGTTTCTATATTATTTTAGGGCTCTATACGGATTTATATGTATCATAACTTCAGTACAGTTCAGGAACTTGATGATTTCCTCTCCAACAGATTTTTCCATTATTTCTGTTCGCATCATTCATATTTACACAAAATTATCTACCTGCAGAAAAATCCCAAAACTCCAGACTCATTAACGCTTATTCTAAAAGTATTCATGTGTTTTTGTTGTAATTTGAGCAGAGATCGATGGTCTTATTATTGAAAATAGAAATTTTTGCCTCGGCTTCAGGACCTTGGATGGCTCATTATGCGGACTAATTCATGAGCTTGAAGCACAATTTCTCCTATATTGCTTGTTTAAAATAAATCCAACGATAAGAGAGATTATTCCCAGTAAAGTAAATATTAAGTGTATTTTTAGGGACCATTTTGTTATTGACATCAATAAGGGTTATAATAATGGGGAACTATGCGAAGATTTACGTCCCTTATAATCCAGCAATCATATTCTTCAACACGTAAGCCCAGATAAACAATATCACCTAAGAAAACTAAATGGCTTAAGTTCAGAAATAAAACGCTGTTTTGCTCAATTTAGTCTAGTCCGAAAATTGAATTTTCGTCTAAGTTCCTTATTTATACACTAACAATATAGTATTATTTTACTGCAAAATATAAAAAAATGACAATTTATAGGCTCGACTGCATGTAGAAATTGTGGAAAACAAACAGTACAGAATATTAATTTTACAAAATCTGAAACTAATTAAAATTTTTGAAAGGAATATCACCAACGGATCTCATCTCTTGATGTTAATTAAGTCCGTGAGTTTTCACCCATAATTAAATGGAGATTAATTTATCAAAATTTCAGCTAAACTCGATATTTCAGGAGAAATACAGAATTATTCTGAGGATTATAGCAAGATTTTCCCACATTGAAACTTTAAATTGAAATTGACTAGCAATAAGTTATAGTTTTGATGAGTTGAAAGATTCAGGAGACATTGGCTCAAAATTCAATAATACCGAAAGTCTGATAAAATTGGGAAACCCTACAAAGAATCGATTCTT
>JAZBGZ010000770.1:15752-29200 GCA_037414795.1 Stenodera caucasica | reverse complement strand
TTTTACTAATGTTAGTTCTTTTGGTGTTCCAGGAGAGCCTTCTTGCGGCCCTGTTGTAACATTATTCGATATTGGTGGCCCATAATCGATGGTTTGTGCCCGTACAGTAAACGTATAGGTGATTTCTTCTTCTAAAGATTGCACATGTAGCGATGTTTCCGATACTTTTTGTTTTACTTGTTTACTGAAACCTGTTTGTTTCGTTTTTGAATTAGTCGAATTAAAATGAAAATTAGTGAGCTTACGGTCATTTTCTTCGGTAGTTTCGTATGTGACGATATAACCGATAATATCGCCGTTCCGTTGTTTGGGTGGGTCCCATTTAACAATCAAACTATTCATTGTTATATCGAAAAATCGCAAATTGATTGGTGGTCCTGGTAGGCCTTGTAATGTTTTCACGATAATCGGTTTGGATCGGGGACCATCACCGGCTGGATTGAATGCCAAAATTTGTATACGATATTCGGTGTATTTATCTAAAAATACTAAGCTATGTTGTGTCATTGATGCAGCAATCACTTCGATTTCTTCCTCGTATTTACGACCGTTTTCCAATTCTTGTGGTGAATTAGTCACCAAATAGAAAATCTGCAAAATTTATTTTTTAATTGGGTTATTCGCGACGATAGATTTTGTAATGTTACTTTGTATCCGAGTAATTCGCCATTTTGTTGTTGTTGTTTCGGCGGTTTCCATTTTAGACGCACTTCAGTCGATGATACAGCTTCGCCTTCTAGATCTTGAGGCTCTCCAGTGGGCACAGCTTCACCTACATAGACAGTAACTGGGAGACTAGCCGGACCTTCGCCTTGTGAATTGAACGGAATTACAATAATTTCGTAGTTTTTATCTTGCATTAATTCAACCAAAACCATTTTATTCGCCTAAAATCATAAATTATTTAGAATAATTAGCAAAATTTCTTTAAATTAAAATAGTTACTTCAATTCCCATGATTTCTTCTTTCGGAGTTGCTTGTAATGCTGTCGGATAATCGGAGACCGGTTGGAATACGACTCGATATCCGCCAGTTTTGACATCACCACTCCAAAATTGCTCCTCAATCGGGTCCCAATAGACTTCAACACTGGTCGTGGTGATTGGTACAACTTTCAAATTCGTCACACTTCTGCTAGGAGCTGCTGGATAAGTCCGTACTTCAATCGATTCAGGACTAAACGGACTTGGTCCGATATCGTTAGTCGCTCTAATACGGAATCGATACGGTGTAAACGGCTTCAAATCCGATACGGTATATGAAGTCAATTGCGGATCAACACGTTCCGGTAACGACTGCCATGGACCGTTATTCTCCATTTTTTGTACGGTATAATAACGTAATGGGGCGAAGCCATCACGACCCGGTGTCCAATTGAAGGTTATATGCGTCGATTGGATTTGACTGCGACTAATTTGAGGCATTGACGGTGATTGCGGTGTGTCGCGATTATTCGTCGTATAAACTAGTGCATGTGCCGTTTTGCCCCAGCCTAAACGAGTTTGGGCCGTTATTGAGAACATGTAATATTTCTCCGGTTCTAATTGTGTAAAACGGAATGTACGATCCGATGGTGGGAATTCTTTCGAATATTTATTATTAACATTGATATTGTCGATGTGATAGGTCACTTTGTATGCCAAAATTTCGCCGTTCGGTTCTTCGGGCACGTCCCAAATCACGCGAGCTGATGTGAATGAAACGTCAGGAAATGACACATTCGACGGTGGACCTGGAACTATTGAAAATAATTAATATAAAAAATAATTGGAGAAAGTTGGTGGATTTACCATCTTCGAAAGTTCGGACGCTAACAGCTGGCTTGCTAGGCTCCCCATCGCCTAATCGCGTATACGCTAAAACTTGTATTCGATAAACGACAAATTTACGTAATTCCGTTAATGTTGTTGTGAATGTTGAATTATTATTGATCAATTTGAATTGTACCGGTGCTTTAGTTTCACCTGTTGCATAATAAACTTTATAACCTTCGATTAAACCGTTTTGATGTTCTTTCGGTATATCGCCCCATTTAACAACAATTGTCGTTGATGATGTTGCATTAGCTTCAACATTTAACGGACCAAACGATGGTACCGATTCACGTGTCCTTTCAATTGCCTTGGGACCGGATTGAGAACAGCCGACATCATTGCAGGCGCGCATCGAGATTTCGTACAATGCGAACTCCTCTAATCCGATGATGACATGCGAATTAGCGGTGTGATCGTCGATTAAGGCACTATGCGCCATACCAGTCCGGATTTCGATATAGGTTATGTTGTAGCCTCTCGGATTGCCGAACCATTCGATTTGTTGTAGCGGCTGAAAATTTCGATTATTAATCCTAATTTATATTTGATAATTGTAGAATTTACAATCCATCTGACTCGAAGTTCAGTGGCGCTCATCGCTCGCACGGTGACATTTTTTGGCGGATGCGCCGGTGGGGCTTGAATCGTTTGGAACTCCTTCGTCGGTTCCGATGGCGATGATGCCCCAACAACATTATTCGCAATCAATCGCAATTTATAAACAGTAAACGGTACCAATCCAGTTACTGTAATTGTTGTAGCATCTGGATCGTTGATTTCATATAAAATGAACCATGTTGAATTTCTAGCTGTTTGGGCTTCAACTGTCCATTTCGTGATCGATGAATTACCATCAAAACCCGGTGTAAATTGCAATACAACACTGAACGCTTCAATATTTGATAATGCTAATTTTGTTGGTGGATGCGGCAGGACTGGCTCAACACCTGATTGAATAATTGCAATTTTCGCCGGTCCAGGACCGATTCTCGTCCAGCCAGTTATCTCGAATTTATAATGCGTAGTTGCTTGAAGATCATTCACCATCAAGCTCAATGTATCCGATGATAAATTACGGATTTTGATCGTATCGGGATCATCTTTTATTTGATAAACTATCTGATAACCGGTCAATATACCGTTGATACGTTTCGGCGGCTGCCATAAGACTTTCACCGCACGGTCGCTAATATCGTCGAATTGTAAATTTGTCACTTCATCAGGAACTATAGAAAAAATTAGAATTAGATATTTTGAGAATGGAAATTTCGAAATATACTTGCCATCTTCTTTGGTTTTCACATGGACAAAATCGCTAATTTCACCATCGCCCGGATCAGTAAAACATACAACAGTCATATTATAATCGGTGAATTTTTCTAATCCGTCCATAATAGCGGTTTGTTCGGCTTGTGGATTCAACAAATTCGGATGTACCGTCATCATTTTAGCTTCGATATTTCTATTGGTTCTATCATCATATTTCCATGCTTGTATTTTATAGCCTTGATTGATACCATTGATCTTTTGCGGATCCGGTGGTATCCATTCAATTAAACATGCTGTTGAATTGATGGCTTTAACATGTTTGATAATTGGTGGCGCTTCTGGTACACCTTCTTTTGTTTTAATTTTAGCACCTTCAGTAAATACACCAACACCTTTATTATTATAAGCGGCAATTTGTACAATATAATCTTTCCATGTTATCAAATCTTGTATTAGATAATTACGTTGGGCTTCATTTGTTATATTCTGTATTGTCCATGGACTACGATTATAACCGTATAGACGATAACGTATAATATAGCCCAATATTTGACCATTGCGATGTTCTTCTAATGGTGGCTGCCATTGTGTAATTATTTCAGATGAACTACGTGCTGAGCCCACAAAGCCCACTGGAGGTCCTGATGGAGCTATAAATTTAACCAATATTAGAAAAAATTATACAACTCTCAATATTAATAAATAATACAATAAAAAAAAATTAAGAAAACAAGTTAGACATCTGTAACTTTTAATTGTAGACACAGTAGTTGGAAACATGCAAAATATTTAATTAAAAAATATAAGAGAATTACAGAAAGAGACGAGACATCACAAATATCCCACCTTTAAAGAGAAATTCATTTGAGCTGCCTGCATGATAGAAAATTAAATACAGACAACAATACTGTTCATTTTTAATTTAATTTAATTTATTGCAGCTATTTCAGGTCAAATTGTTCTATTTTAAAATAATTTCAGTTATCTAATTGTTTTAATAGAATTAGTCTGTGAAATTTTTAATTGTTTTCATATTTATAGACCCGAAATTAGCTGATTATTTTTATTTATTTGATGATAAATAAAATTATTGTTTATTTGATAACATTTATCGATACTAACCTTCTTGTGGGAGCATAACTTGATTGCTTGGTTCAGATGGACTACCTTCTCCAACACTATTAACGGCACTAACACGAAATTGATAGATAGCTGCTGCTTTTAAATTTGTCAATAATATCCAATATTGACTTGCTGAGACATTACTCAATTCAGTTATCCAATTTAGTAATGGATCTGGTATTGGTCCTGAAATTGGAGGTACTGAATGGGACCAAAAACAAAAAAGAAACAGAAAAAACCCATTTGACAATCAACAAAGACTTTGAAAAAGGTAGCATAGAGTCAATCTAGAGAAATAGAGAGCAAGAGCTGGATTTGGATTGATCATAAGAAGCATGCGAATAATTCCATCAAATTTAATCATAAATAAATAAATACATGCTCATGCTTTAATGCGTTTTTGTGTTATATTCGATATTTCAATAATTCAACCTTATAAGTATTTGAACACTTAATCTACAATTAAACTTTGGCGATCAATTATAACAGAATTCAGTACAAGCATAATGTGGAAATTTTCAAGTCAACAAGGAAGTAATTGTTGTTTGTAGCATTAACTTTAAGAACATGCGCCAGTTGTGAGTTTCTCCATAAATCATGCTTGAGAACTCCAGTGTATTAGAATTGTTGGAATAATCACTATGTATGTCTATATGGTGTCCCATTGAAATTATCTGTAAGATCGAGTGAAAGTTGCGCGATAGAGCAAATCAAAAATAAGGCTTGAAAGAAGTTTTGGTAGCTGATTGTTCATCAACAATTCAAAGTCAGTTGAAATTCGAGCTTAGTAATAGTAGAATTATAGCGGGACATGCTGTAAGTTTCTCTATCCCCTTACACTAGCGATAAATCCCATAAATTCGGAACAAAACACGAACAATATAATAATATAACACAAAAACAGCATTCATCCAACTATAAACCTCAATTTCTCCCAATCATATATGAAGCTAAACAAACAATAATAAAACAAAACTTTAAATAGTAAACTTACCAAGTTCAGAAACTTCTCGTTTTTGTATAATAAATTGTTTAATTGGACTATTGCCATCAAAACCTGGTATCCAACTGATATTAACAGCACGTTGTAATTGTGTATCTAAACGTACTGCTTTTACATTAGTTGGTGCATATGGTAATTCAATTACACTTAATTTTGCTGATCTTGTCTCATTACCACCTGGTGAACGTATTGAACATTGATAATGACCAACATCAGCAGCACGTACAGCACGTATCTCTAATGTACCATCATCTAATACGTTGATCCGTTGACTCGTTCGTGGATCAATCAATCTATATTTGAAAACAAATACAACACTATCAAAGACAATCCTAAAAATTTGGTACCCAGGCTAACAGGTACTCATCAATTCAAAGCATATCTACTCGTAATCAAGAAAGTTTCCCTCGTCTCAAGATATCTCTGAAATTTGAAAATAGCGAAATTCTGAAGCTGAGTTTAGATCAAACGAAGGAATGCTCAAATTCTTTTGATGTTTGCACGAAGTATCAAGCATGCTCGTTCGTGTGATGTGAATAATGAACAAATTTCAACGACTTAAATGGAAATGCAGAGCATTCGTTCGTTCTTTTACCACGATGCTTATAGCAGTTGAATGGTAATGGAAGCCTACAAGAACTCCAGATCTATTCTTCATGCTCACATCTCGTCAAAAATAATTCCAAAGAAAATGGTACTAGAGATACAATATATTTCTGAGAAAATGGACTTACTGGTTATTCTTGTACCAACTAAGATTGTATGGTACAGCTGGATCTGATGATATTTTACATTGTAGAGTTGCTGTATCGCCCAAAAGAACTCTTGTATCTACCGGTGGTTGGATAATTTGCGTCCTTACTGTAAAAATTACCGAAAAACTCAATTTCTATCAATTAATTAATTGATTATTTGTATGAAAACAAAAATATACAGAAATTCTAATGCGAATTGTTAATTGTTAACTGACCAAGAACGGTGAGATGTGCTGATCCACGTACTTCTCCAGCATCATTAGCACGTACACATGTATATTGTCCAGCATCGGTTTCTTTAACGGCTGCTATTAATAAATCACCAGTGTCAAGGATTTGTACACGACCTGATGTTTCAACTTCGTGCTCGCCTGCAAAAATTATTAGTAGAGCACACACACGCAATCATGCCAAGCATTAATATTATTATTATTGTTAGTTTTTTCTTCAATAACTACTTAAGGCTATTAAATAAAACCTTCAAAAATATTAACATAACAATTGAGAACGGAATATTGATCAAGTCGCCAATCGATAGGAGATTCAAGGACATTGGAAAAGTGACGATCGATATAAGTACTTAAATGTCGTTCCACAACTAAGTTCAACTAAGTTATGTGTATTGACACATAAAGAAGGCTATGGGAAGCTGTCATACGCATTTAGGAACTGAGTTAATGAGTTCCCATAAAAGCCTCTTTGAATCTGACAATTTGCTTTTGTTTTGGAACGACTACTGGATCTTTACTTCTCGAAAATTGGGCTCATGATCTGCTATATTGTGAATTTATTGAAATTACCGTTTAAGATCCAGGTGATGTTCGGTATAGGCGCCCCAACAGCTCTGCAAGATAGAGTTGCATCTTTCCCATCGAGAACTGTGGAATTTTCCGGGCCATATTCCATAACAGGCACAGAAGCTATAAATTTATGAATTTCCAATGTTAAATTTTGTGATTATAGAAAAAAAAAAACTTAAACACAATCATGCTTAAAAAAATCAAGCCTTTTTACAAAAATTGGTTTACGGTGCAAAATTCTCCAATCAAAACAAATGAAAACTGTTAAACTAGCTACAAGTGCAAAATTGTGGTATAAACATTCCAAATTCACGATAATTATAATCTTACATGTTGATAAATAGACTAGATTTTTTCGATTATGTCGTTCGCCGGTACCTCGTAAACGTACAAATCTAGATGTTAAACTCCTTATATTCCTCTGTTCTGGATTTATTGATAAATTATGGAAAAATTGAGCAAATTTGACAACAACAAAAAAAAATTTTGTACAACTCACTTTTAACTTTCAACCAAGTCGAGATCGAACTTTCGCCAGCCTCATTCCGTGCGAAACACTGAAACATCGCATTATCGCTTATCAATAGCGTTTTGATCAATAACGAATTGTCCTCTTGTAAGTTGTAGTGATGGTCGTTGAGATCGATTTCTTTGGTGTTTTTGTACCATGTTATATTTGGTTTGGGCCGGCCGGCAACTTCACATGGTAGATTTATCGATTTACCATATTCGCCTAGTGTTTCCATTTTGATGTTGTTGATGAACTTCGGTTTCTCCAATACGATAACATTAGCTGAAGCACGTACAGTGTCGTAGGGCTCGGATTTCAGACGGACATCGCACTCGTAGAGACCGCTATGGTCGGGATTGGCTGATATCAGAATTAGAGTACGGTTCCAAGCATCCGAGAACGAGAACAATCCACTATCGATACTATTCTCAATCAACACCCCATCTTTATACCAGACAGTTTCTAGTTCGTATAGAGGCCGAGCGTTCGCTATACAATTGAGCGTAGTCTGGGCCGTACCTTGGACAATACGCACATCCTCCGGTGGTACGATTATTTCCGGCTTCATATCCCTATTGATGTTTTTGTTGGACTCGTAAACGGTCAGTCTTATCAATGGGCTGTTTTCTTCACGGCCATTTTGTGTGTTTAAAGCTCGTGCACTATAAGCTTTTTGATCGTTCTTATCTACCGACAATATAACCAGTTGATTTGATTTTGTATAAGCGTACTTTAGACCGTAGCCGATAACTTTGGAATCTGTATACCAGGTAACTTCCGGTGGTGGTGTCGATTCAATTTCCGGAAAATCTAAAATTGCAGATTGGCCTTCTTCAGCCGTTACACTACGTTCATTTTGATCTTTGAACACGTCCATATCTATTCGAATATAAATTGAATTTGCGTTATTGTTTGGAAATTGTTTTTCAATATATTATTACTCACATGCAACAGTAATTCGCATTTCTTCACTCAAAATCGATCCGACTTTATTCGATGCGATACAACGATAACTGCCATCATGTTCCAGACTAGCTGATAATATTCGATAATATGTATCGGTTGAAAAATCGGTAATTGGTACGCCGTCCTTCAACCATCTGAATTGAGGCGGGGGATTACCTGCAATAATAATTTAGAGATTCGTTATCGAACTCCATATTCTTTATTATTATAGACAACTCGATCATAATTGTGAATATCGGAGAATTTTCCAGCAGTTCTATTGAACATCCAATAATCGGAAATTGAACAAAATTATATTAATACGGCTCTTATAATTATCAACAGGACCGGTTCAACCTTCACCAGTTATGCGTTAATTAGAGGCGAAGCGCCTGAACTCAATTTTGAATCAGTTAATTGATATTTTCTGAATATTAACGCTTGAATACCTCTTGGAGAGTGGGGGACGAAAAAGTTTGAGAGCCACTTATTCACGACCACTAGGCATAATTACAGAATTTCTCTGGATTCATCTTGTACTGTTCACAAAAGTGAAACATCATGGGAAATGTGATTATTTGAGAAACGAGAAAATCACTGAAAAAATTGAGATGTCTTTGGAAATTCGTGGAATTTATTAACAGCTCGAAATCGGTTGTCACTATTTTTTTTTCGAATTTCGATCGCTTGTCGATGTGGGCGAGACCGGTATTGTGAGTTTTTTATGAAAACAAATTCTTATTCCGTTAATCATTTATCTGATTGTGGACAAAAATATCAGCAGTTGGTGCAATTACCTTCCATTCAACGGACTGAAGAGTTCAAAACAACGTTCAAACTTTCATGTGGGGAAAAAAATCAAAATTTACATTTTAAAAAATGCAAAGTTTTCGCTCATCTGTTCAAGATGTTCGCCTCTTTCGCTGCGAAACCAAACGGAATAACTTGAGATGCACCGACGATCGTTATATTTCCTGCTAACCTAAGGTGTTTATAAGATTTAATTAATGCTGACTTTAGAGACGCGTCTGCTATAAATGTCGAGAATATCAACGACGCCGACAACAACGACGCCAACTTAGGTGGGTGTTGATGAGTTTCTAGTAAATAAAGAAGCTCGGAAATTTCTCCATCATTTATACAGAACTTGGAACTTCCCGTCTCGTATTGTTAATGTTTTAAAACAATTGTTTTTTTCTCGAAAATAGAAAAATTAACGTGCGGCTTCAAGTTCTCTCAAATTGGAATAGATTTTCACAATTAATTCTCGCTAATTATTGGAAATGCGAACAACAATTTATGCATATCCACGATTTCGTACAACTCCAAGGATATATTTTGTATTGTCGATCTAATTAACAAATGTTAAAGTTTCCATTATGACAAAGTTTAAATTAAATTTGAAACAGTAATTTATTTATTAAATTGATTATATGGCTAATTGTAGGAAGTATGATTAGAGTAAATAGTTATATAAGAGGGGAAGTTGTATATTAATTAACTGTAACGATTACAAACACATCTGGTATTATTAACTGAAAGTTTCTATGAAATATTAGCGCGACGTTGAAAATTGGTGGATGCGCCGGGCGAATTTATAATTTTACGCCGAAACCCGCAATTATTTAAAAGTCGAAATTTATTTTATTAATTGTTGAAGAATAAACGGTAATTACGTTGATTAAAGACTGAGTTTAAAATAATCCTCCTCTTGAAATCAATCTCCTCTCAATTAAAAATAAGTACGGAAACAGAATTGGTGGATAATTCTTGAGATGTTTAAGTGATTTATCAGGATACACAAAATTATAAGAGCACCGATATAAATACCTAAAACTCAATATTACACCTTCTATCTAAAGATAAACATCATACATAGTTTATGAGCTTTCAAATAAAAAGGTTTTTAGAATTAACGTCTTGTTTCAAACGGAAACTAGAACCTAAATATTTACACAATTTTTCACCAACTCGTCCATCATAAATTAGACTCATAAACAATAATAATAATAATAGCTAATAATAGAGAAAAGAGATTATCCATTTCCCTGATAATCTGAAACATTTTTTCTTCGTTTGAAAATTTTATTCTGATAACACAGCTGAAGTTGAGATTGGATTATTACATTTTTCAGGTTCCAGATAAATATAATGAGACGGGATTGATTAGAATTTCGTGAGTATTTCCATTAAAATAACTTAATTTGTCGAGTTTATTATCATTGATCGATCGGCAAAACCTATTTAACGTAATAAAGTGGATAGAAAAAATTTTGGTCTCAAAGCACATATTGGTAATAATTTTTCTGCGAAAACTTTCTACGCGTTATTGCGTATGTTGTCGAATAATTCACAGTTAGCGAGATTAACGCGCTCTTTACGCGATTAGTTCACGATGAATTCGATTTTTTTTTTTGGTTAATTTTCGGCTTTATTGTCATAATATTATCATTTAATAACGTGCAGGATTATGGTATGGAAATTTGTTGATTTGAAAATTGCTAATTGGCCTATTGTTTTTGAAATTATTTATATTATTGATGATTATTACAGACTTAAATGGAGTGTGGTAATTTTAATGATTCGAATGATAATAATCAAAGTGTTTTGTATTATTTTAAAACACAGGATATTATCATTTGATTATCGTTGGGATTATCCGTATTATTGATAAGAGTTCTATACAAAATATGATTAAAATTATAATCAGTAGATTGACATGGTGCAATATTGTTTAGAGAACGTGCATTAATTAATTTAAATTTGCTTTTGTTAGCGATTTTGAATGGGTTTTGATTAGAAATCCGTTTATAAAGTGTAGGATGGATTCGATTATTTTGGCATATGAGCGGAAATTACGTTTTTTCCTTTATTGGAATAACTATTTTGTGAAATTTTCCACCTATTACGATGTCTTTGGATAATTTATAGTCGTCCCTTGACGACTTCAACATAGCTAAACCAATATATCGAAAAAGTCACTGAACTTGACAAGCATGAAATTATAGCTGCGAAATCATCTATCGATTTTCCGAACATGAGTTAGTGCCAACTTGCAGGACTTAAATACATTCAATCGAGGCTCAAGATCTTGAAGAAGTGTGAAGTGAACCATGAAACAATAAAAAAAATCCTCAAAAAAACTCACGAAAAATTTTCAGAAAATTGAATTATTTGAATCACTCGATTTGTAGAATTCTATGTTCGAATCGTCGAAATATGCTGAGAATTTTCAATCGATTTTATTGAGAAAATCAGTTCAAATTATCGTTCCTCGCTCAAATCGTCGAGAATTTCTAATCTGACTGGAAACTATTTTGGAAAATAGATCGTTAATCAATTGAGCTTTAATTGCCTCAACGTCATAATATTCTATTCTTGTCTGTGCCATTTCGGTTTATATTCTCAGTGATTGTGATCTATCGACTGATAGTTATGATCTTTTGTTTTTGTTTTGTTTGAAAATAAAGGACAGGCTCAGCTGATTTGATTTCGTCTAGCGAAACGAATCCAATAACTCTCAATTTTGTAAGTTGTGATTTATCAGTAGAACACAAATATCGTTTGTTTCATGTGAAATTTTGAGCAGATTTGAGGGCAGCGATCAAATTAAAATAGTTCGAGATTCGAACATAAAACAATTCTTTATGAAGTAATTATAAATGGAATTTTTATCGCAATTAGTCCTCCATACAATTCCCAACTCTTTCACATTCCCTCTAATATTTATACATGTGCATTCATTTATATATTACTGGAGAGTTTTGTTGCCGACAGTGTCAACATCATAATTTATATAAAGTTGCTATTCAAAAGGTAACGTTTCAGCATTCTGAATGAAGCTCATTTAAAATTGCATAAAGTCCTATAGAATTGACTGTTTCGCAAATTTCCCCAAACATAAAACAGAAACTAGAACATAGTTCTGTTATTAACTCCGAAATAAAAACAATCATAATCCCCTCAATTTTAGCGTCGATGGAATTTCTTGCAGTCAGGAAATTGAAAGTTCCACAAAAACAATCATTCAAGTCTCCATTGAACTAATGCACAACTAGTTTTAATCAGTCAAAATGGATTCGTTCGCTCTATATTTTTCCAATACAGTAAAGTTTTCCCAATTTCCTCTCATCCCATCACCATCATATATTGAAATGTTTAACAAGTAATATTTTCTATTTAAACCGTTCAAGATTCTATTCGGGGAATTGTTTGGATTATCTTCACAGATTAGATGTTTAGTTGGAACAGCTGCTTTTAAAATGATTACATTTCCATAATAGTCACAAAATATTTATAGACTCTTTTTTTTAATTCTTTGTCGTCGACAAAGCACATCAAGTAAATTTTTTCAAACGGTGAAACTTTCGAGAGTCTCCATTATTAAATATATAAATAGTTTTGTTGGAAACTTTAATAATAATAATAATAATAACTTCTATATTGTAGTAATGATGTGTTTGTTACATTACAACAACATGAAAATTAAATTTGTTAGCGACCCATTCTAAATTCTCCAAGCTTCAACTTCCGTGTTGCATAATTTTAAAATTCGGTTACAACGAAATTACTAAATGGAGTCATACTTTCTGTTGTTATTCCGATTTTTTTTTAATTTTATTTTTAATAGTCATATTGCGGCAGTTTTTACGTTATAGGAATGATAGAGATGCAGATGTAGAAGAAATTAAATGAGACAGAAGGAAAAGATTAATATGTTGTTCCAGTTGCATCTTTTATTTCATTTTTATTTTATGTTATAAACAAAAGCTGTTGTTGTATGGGAAAAAAAATACATAAAAAATGTATACTACTGTAAATATTCGTTCATGATAAAAGTATGGAGTTGTATTGTAAATTTTGTACAATAGCGGTAATAATGAGTTAGTTGTTATAACGTTATTTTTGCATATTTGAGTTTGATCCGTTAAATTGAGGATTTGCAACAACGGGAAAAGTCAAGTGAACATTCAGCGAAAAATTCAACTGGAATTTTCGGGCTCTCAAAACCGGAAAAATTTCAATAGTATTATTGAAAATTATGAGAAAATGCCAAGATAAGCTGAAGATTTTTGAAGACTATAAATTCTTGTCTGAAACTGTTTCTTTTTCATGGAAAATTCGATGATATTTTGGAAAAAATCAAATTTACCCCGAATCGAGCCGACTTTGATGAAGCCTGAAACGGGGCGCATCCACCATAATCACCGCAGACACTGCGAATCGGT
>JAZBGZ010000770.1:0-12683 GCA_037414795.1 Stenodera caucasica | reverse complement strand
CCAGTACAATCGGGACGGCAGGGAAAGCTGAAATAAGAAGTGGGAAAATTCTTGGAATTGTAGAAGAAAATTTATTTCTTCGTGATTTGAACACAACATTCTCACAATTTCAGTTTTTCCGCTATTTCATTGAATTGTTTTCTTTTGATTCTGTGATCTATGCTTTAAGTAGCTCTCGCTTAATGAAAGAAAATTGTCTCGTATATTTTTCAACAATCAATTCTATTGTTATTTGGGAAACTGCCTTGAATTTGTTTCGTATTTAACTTTAGTGTTCTCTATTGGAATGGGAATAATTATCTTTATTGTTGAGTGGTTTTTGGTGAATTTGCGATTTTGATCAATACTATAAAATAGCCATAAACGGTGTATCGGAATTTGAGCCTTTGAAATTTAAATCATTCGATTGCATGTATGAATTATAGACGGCCATATACGTGCAGACTTGAATACCACAATAATGATAAGAATCATCCGATTTGTCACTGTTCAACAGTTCTCTTTGGAACAAAAGTGGAAATTTTTAAACAAGGAAAATTCTCTAAAGAAAATTGATAATAAGCCGGTAACATTACACAGTTCCGCAATAGACCGCTCCCCCAACCAACTCCTATTCAATAATGCAACCCTTAAATGGATCTAAATTACAACAATTCCGGTAAACACGTCCACATAAAACACAAATGTACCAGCCATTATCAAAAGTCAATCGTCGATGAATTACAACCCCTTGAAGATTATTTTTATAAATCAACCACCTATTAAAAGCACGCACGATTTTTTTTTTGTTGTGTATTATTTCGGTACTTTTTATTAAGTAGAAATCGATGAAACCTGAAAAACTGTTCGATTCAGAATCGAGCCAGCCGTATAATGGAACTTGTCCATATTGTATATTCCGGCTATTTTTCAGGACGGTCTACTAAAGTGTCAAGATATCTCTTTATCAGTCCAACATTAAGCGACCTGTAAAATTTCAGAATATTACATTTCAGTATTTGTTCGCTTTATTGTACGAGAAAAAAGTAAATACAGCTACTTTTT
Organism: Stenodera caucasica; assembly: GCA_037414795.1. Lineage (NCBI taxonomy): Eukaryota > Metazoa > Arthropoda > Insecta > Coleoptera > Meloidae > Stenodera > Stenodera caucasica. Next base: position 11,639 of record JAZBGZ010000770.1, on the reverse strand, counting down.
TCGATGATAATCTGACTGAAAAAATCCCCGAATTTATCTTGTAATTCCCTATAATGGCTACTGTATTTTCCAACAAAAATTGATAAAGATTCATCGCATCGATCCCCTCTATCCACAATAGATGAGAAACATTAATGTTGTCATCTGATTCTCGGGCTTTGTTGTTTATTGAGCCGAGATTTCTAATAATTTTTCTCTTTTTAATCATAGATAGAGACGAGGTCTATTGAGTATGCATAATGGGGATTTATGAATTGTTCGGATTTCCTCTTTCTCGACGAAATTATATCTCGACATATGCAAAGAAATTGTGTTTAGTTGTAGCGATTTCGCGTTCTTTTCAATTATCGATAATGTCCTCATCTGAACGTACAGCTTCAGATTTCGCTCTTTCAGGAAACTCCAATTTATTATTACTATAGATTTTTATTCCATCATGGTAATATGTAGCTGCAAGTTTATTGAATTTCGTGGCGAGTTGATAGTTTTTGCGGAACATTTTACGATTTTTTTTCGTTTGAACCGTCCGAAATTAGGTATAAAGATTTATAACTTCTCATCTTAAATCAATGTATAGCGTTTTTACGGGGCTAAGCTCGCCGTAATAGAGCTGGAAATTATGGGATGTTATAACAACAACGACAACAACGGTAGAAAAAAGCCGGAATTACGGGGATTTATTTCAATGTTCGGACATGATATTAAATAATCTCGCACATAGAGTGGGAATTTTGTAAAAATTATCCACGACACATATATGAGTTTACGTTTTAAATGATGTTCGGTTAAAGTTTTCAGCACGGTCGTAAATTTTGCAGTTATGAAATATTTATAAGGACGTACCTACATTTTAGGGGAAATTGAGAAATTTGATTGGTCCAGAACTAACAAAAAAAAAGCGCTACAATAATAAATTCCGTTTCAAATACATCTGGATTATAGTAGTCCCGTGGTGACTTTCAGGAAGTGAAAGGGGCTGTTCCCATCGTTGGGAATTTTGCAAATTTTCAGCTTTCTCGACCTTATTGAATATGATAACAATCAACTAAAACATCTATAGTTCGTTGACCAATTTCATCTACTAGAATGTGATCCAATTAATGATGACAAGAAGGCTTAAACCACCCCCTATTTTCTACGATTCTACTTCAAATAATATAACTGCGATTTTTGAATGATGGCAAATTCGTTTCTAATAAGTCTCTTGTCAAAATCAGGTTATTTATTTCCTATTCGTTTCTTATTACAACTGAATAAGCACTTTTTTATTTCTTCATTGTTGTTCCAATAAAACATAAATTTCGAAATAACAATATTTCGAGAGAATTATATCAGATATTTCGGAAATGTCGATAAACGAAGTGTAATCAAAATTGGTAATGCGTTAATTCCCCATAAGACACGCTAAAAAAAAAAAAAATAATAGACAACCCTCGAAATTTGATTTTTTTTCGCTCAATTCCCCATCCGGCGATAATTCCCACTTCGAACAACTAATTACAATCACCATAACAGATAAATAAGGGGGTGATTCTATTTTCGACCCCTTCATTATGGTTCTATTATAATAGGTTTAAGGGATAGCATCATGTTATCTACCACTTTTTTGAACTTATTTCAGTCGGTGCATTGTACTTATATGGCTAAAGGGGGTTGGTGATGAGCTCGTATTGTATATTGTAGCTTTAGTCGGGATTGAATGGCTCTAATACCGGATATGTATACTCCAAAATGTTCCCCTCAATTTATTTTTAGATGCAAGTGCAACCACATATGGCCCTCAATTTATAATTCAACCCGCTGAAGAAAAAAAACAAAACCAACACGGAAATAATAACGAAAATCGTAACAGTTGTTCGTAGCAACTATTCCCATTTGAGCCGATTCAGGGCCGGATTGACACCGTAAACGAGACACGCACCCAATTGTTAGGGGACTTGGAGTGGGTCCTGGAGAGTTATTCCATTTTTAATGAACGTGAATGTAAAATCGAAGATCGTTTCAATAGAATCAAACGAATCGCATTATTTTGATGACAAATGTTTTTTCTCCAATGAAAACCATCGGGGATGAAAAGTATTTCGATTTTAATTTAGGATTAATTTTTAACACCCTCTTGAACGAACGAAAAACGATACTGTTGAAATTCAATTATTAAAAATTGTATCCAGTTTCTCTTCTGTTGTTCTTTGTACTGTTGTTATTGTCTGTTTGCTGTTTTCTATGTAAAAAAAAAATAATCGATTCAGAAAAACTTGCTAGAATATAACCCGACTTTACTGCTCTCCACTGCAAAATAAATTAAACTATATTACAGAAACTTGTCAGTTTTAACATTTGAGACGCGAGAACTTATATGAAACAAAATAAAAGCAAGACTAGAAAACGCGAATATCTACAGTGGAATCCCTCTATCGTGTGTAACAGTTGCCTTGACAACCGTCACAGTCAAGCCCCGCCCATGTACTTCCGAATCTGAACAGCATCTAGATGAAGCGCGTATCATTAGTGTTTTAATACGAAAATTGAGCATGTCTTCTAGAAAAAAATAAAGTGCAGGAAACATGGATTTAAGACATATTAATGTTGTTTTTTCTTCGTTCAACTTATTTTATCAAGTCAAAGTGAATCCCATCTGGATTGATTCGAGTTAGTCATGCAAAATTACAATTAAAGCTTAAGAACTTTAAGCAGATGAGGATGGTTATAAATAAATCCGGACACGTTTATAGTTAAAGAAAATGGAAATTGAGGAAAATTGAGAACTTAATGGGCGATGTTATAATGAAGTTTTTCGTCTGTTTGAAATATTTTCCGGTCGTTCAAATATTGAAGTTGAATTTCAATATTGTGTCAATTATAATCAATAGAATCAATTGATTGTGTTTATAATGGAAATTGGGAAAGTTTTATAAACGTTTTTATAAAGTTTTCCATAATACGAATGGAACTTTTCAAAGTTGATGGCGTTATTAACGAGCCGTTGCTTCATACAATGTCATTTTTCTTCTTAATATTGTCATAGAATGACAGTTTATGTTGGAATCATTTTTGTAACTTTCAGTAGAACTATTCAAGAAAAGTATACGATCATTAGTTTGCTTTTATAAATACGATATAACAATGTCAGTTTGGGAATTATGAAGTTGTTTGAAGTTTTTGTTGGTGCAGTTTATGAGGTTCATCATCGGATAAACAGGGACAAACAATTGAAAATCATCGAGCATAAAAACATAACAATCCAGAAATCTCTAAGACTAGTCAAATTGATCATATTAATCATGATAATTATGAAGCGGACAACTCGCATCTTTCAGAGTTAATACATTAGAAATAAATGTGCCGCTCTTGTATCACAAGCTATAAGCAAGACATAATTAATGCATTCAGAAAAGAAAGGAAAAATAAAAGGCGACGGTATACAAATTTTTGAAATTTGAATTGAAATTGTCAACAAAATAAATTCGAATCCTGAAAATTTTGGCGAAACTTTGATAAAATTACTAGAAAATATGAGATTCTACTGAAAAAATAAATAATAAATAAATGAAAAAATCCTTGAGACTAATATGTAAAAATTTTATTCAAAACAATTATAATTTCAATTAGACATAAATGTTGAAATAAAATTCGGTAATTTCACCCTAACTAGACTTCTACATTATTGTTGATATGAAAATACTGATAAAATCCAATAATTACAGTTCAATATTTACTTTACAAATTGTTCATATTTCTATTGACTATTTCAACTGCAAATTACATTTGCATGCATTATTTTAATTAAAAACAATTTTTTTTTGCATTATTGAAATAAATTACCCCACTGGCCAACTGAAAAATTTCGGAATTTTTTTAGTCTCTATTAATTAATAATTCAAAACTTCGAACAACTACAAATATAAATAATTGAACTGGGAGTATTATAACTGGACGTTTGAATACTTGGAAGGAATCAATTTATTATTTAGCGTTTGTTTTTTATTATTTATTGTTCAATAGAAGTAATCGTTGGAATATCTATTAGAAATTATAACTGGAAATTCCTATTGTGAAGAACAGTAAACATATGGAGGTGAACTAATTTCCCTATTTTTATTCTCTAGTAAGTTAATTATTCTCCGATTCGAGTCCCAGTAGAGTTGTAGCAGGGGTGAAAAATAGACTAATGGAAAATCAAGTCCGAATTAAACACAATACACAATAACATGAATCGTGATTCGTATCTAAATTAGACACAAATTACAGTAATTTCATGCCACTTTTTTTCCAACTAATAGAGATACATTATATGTGGCGGATTTTTCCGATTAAACAATTTTCGTTTATTTTCACAATTGTGATTGTTTGTAAATGGAAATTTGGTTCAACTAGTTGGTGAATCTGTGTGTATTTTTTCTATAAATTGTTCCATTTGTCAAAATACGCGCTTTTCCGGTCGACGACTCACCATAATCTCCCAAACAACTTTGTCCTGAAAATAGCTAAATTGTGTATTGTCATCTACTTTACAACATTTCACATTTCCAGTTGGTGAATAATGGGATTTTCGCAATCTTCTTTTTAACGTGGTGAAATTTTCTTTGTTTCAATAATTGAATAGCCGACGATAGATTCTTGTTGATTGAACTTTCAATATTCCAACTACAATTCGTAGTTCTTCCATTTTTATTGGAGTTCTGCGAATATTCAAGCTGATAATTCAATCCAATCCGACTGTGAATTGTCGGAGCGAAAATCAACCGACTCAACATAAGTCATTTAACGACACATCAACTGTAATGCAATCTCGGGCCAGAATGTCCAGTTTTTGTCGAACTTTGGAACTTCACAACAACAGTCCCAGGACAATTTCGACATTTTATCGTTTTAGTTTTAATCATCGACAAGGTAGTTCCATTTACTACGGAAAATCCACAACGACTCCAAGGATTTCAGCGTTGTACCCGCATATTAGTTTGGAGTTTATGACGTTCAATTTGATAAATAATCATGACGATATGCTTCAACTATTCGAGCAAAGTTCGAGAAACTAGAGAAATTCAAATTTGATTCGATCGCCGAATCGGCAATAACAGTTTCCGAGCACTTGCGAGTCCTAGAAAATTTTCCCAATTTCTCAGAGAACAGTGGCGAATTTTGATGTTGACCACTAGATTTTTTCGCACAACATTAAAGTCTTCTGATTTTTTCAAAATTTGATAATCTTTGAAATTTCATCGTCAATTTCTCAACTTTTCCTCATTTCAACCAATAACTTCTTGATACCAATAACTCTCGAGTTGAGTACATTATTTAGGCACGTTCGAGTCTAAAAGTACATTGTCCTTCTCGATTCGAACGATTCATAGTCAATTATTTATTATTCGTAATTTATTACGTCTCCAGATTCGAGGAAGACTTCGACTTATATGGAGCAAATTCAGGGACTTTAATACCGTTGTGTTGGTAGACCAACAATCCAATCTGCTACGGTATTACCTGTACTGTTATATTTCGAAATCTTATCATGATGAAGACATGGATTTTTACTATCGCTAAGAGACTCGAACCGAATAAAAATAATTCCGTCAACCAATTTTGTTCGACTTTAAATATCAATCAGCATAAATTTGGAGCGCATAGAGACATTAAAACTCCCAAAATCGGTTAAATTTCGAGTCCACAATGGAGATTTATCGCTTTATTCAAAGTGGGGTCGGTTTCATATACAAAATAAATGAGAAGTTCTTATGGTTATCGTTGCAACTGTTTAAATAATTCCACTATAATTCAAATAAACAATATTGCTTATGGGCCCTATTCGATGAATAATCTTGACAAATTCCGGTGATTATTCCAACAAAATCTCGGCGTAAATTGTCGATTTTGACTCGGCGAAAATTTGATTGCTGTCGAATTTTGGTGGAGGCGCCGGGTTGTGCTAAAATTAACAATCGCTATTCCCGTTGAATTTTCTCCATTTGAAAATGTTAATTATCGAAGATTTCGCGATAAGCTCAATAGACTCAACAATTTCAGTCGATTAACTGATAATTCCGATAATCCGTCGATTTATAATAAATTTATAATCTGTAATAAAATCTGTGTTGAATGTGCGAACGACGCAATGTTGATGATGGTGATTTTATTTATGAATTGAATTAACATCTGTTGCTTGTTAACAAATGTTTGTAAATTTTTTTGTATTATATTTGAATTCAATTTCCCACACAAAGTCTAGTTTTCGCCCAACTCTATAATTGGCTCGATAATTATTCTAATCATCTGTTGTTATCTTGAATTGTACGCTTTGATAAACATAGAAATAAGAATGTTAGGTAGAAGATGGGGAATTTAATAAAACGTGTGAGAGAGAGGCTGGGAGAAGGACCTTCAAAGAACAATAGCTCAACATCCGGTTTAAACTCTCCAACACATTTATAATAGAACAAATAAAGAAGCTTGCACAGCAAGAATTAAAACAATACACAGTGAAGATGGAGCTATTGTTTCTAATAATAAAGACAAAAAATTAAAGATAAGTGAATCTTTAAGCAAAAAACTGAGCTTCATTCCAATCCAAAACGGATCGAATTTTACACTTCATGGAAACAATAAATCAATATTGTTTTGGTGAATGATCAAAAATTGATAGCAAGACTAAAATTTCGCCTTTTGTGAATAGAATTTGAATAATTGACAAGTCTCAAGAATCTGTCAAAACAAATTTTAAGCTCCCCCGCAATTATGAGGCTCCCAGTATAAATAATCAATTGCTCCATCCAAATTTGTATCAATTATCCGAAAGTTTGATCTGTTTCTTGGCAGAATTCGTTACGTTGTCAAATCGATCCATCTTTTGAAAAAAACATTCGGTCACTTTTGATAAATTCGGGACAACTTTGGATTTGATTTGAACATAAATTCCCCCATGTTTGTATGTAAATAATAAACAAAAACAAAAACAACTTCAGAAAAACGGAATTTAAAGTCCGGTATACATTTGTACAATTTATTAATAATAAAATACGGGTTCGATCAATGTGTCTTTTTTTGGTGGTCGGTTGAGCTTTGGACAAATCCAATCAATTGTGTTGTTTAAAAATTTATTCAAAAGCTTTCCGTTCTCCTTAATTTCGATGGAATTAATTAGGAATCGATCGAATTTACGCGCACATGACGAAATTTCGTGTTGTGTTTGTTGTCAACAAGAAATACTCAAGGCAATATTCCAGTTATTTACAAAAAGAATAATAAAGCGACACGATCGATATAGGTGTTATTCAATTCCATTTATTTATTTATTAGAATTTCTATCGATCCTCTTTATTGATAATTCTCGTAGAAGTCAAAGTAATAGGCGACAATTCAAGTTTCATTGGCTCTAACACGCGATTTTTTCACGTGAAAAGCCTAGAATTTCTATAGAACGATAACAATCGGAAAAATTGTAGTCTGAGAAGTTATCGTTTTACTTTATAACAACTACAAGTTGAGAGTTTAGAAGAGAGCTGACCCATTTCCATGGAAAATGTCGGGTTTAGTTTTGAGGAATCGACGCTTGCGACAATTCAACAATATTCAAAATTTACGCTTTGAATATCAACAATTCGACTATTAGTTCATCAATTTTGAAGATTCATCAAAGCCTTTCCGATAGATGAGAAACTGTTTGTTTGAATTGCGAGTTGTTCGAAAGTTAACTGCGAAATTCGAATATCTTGTGAGGCTTCCAGAAGTCGTCAAACGATCGATTATCTAGGTTACAATGTCTATATTGGAATGATCCGTGATTTAATGATGGCGAACTGGCCCGATGGTTCATCATAAAAATCCAAAACTGTTGTTATTTTTGAGATCAGACAGCAGAAAATTCCCAAAAATTTCAGAAAACTGCCAAAACTGTTTCAAAACATAAAAATGCGCCAATCAATAATTTATTTTTCAGAAAATATTCATTACGACAATAAATTCTGGATAGCAGAAAACGAGAAAGTAAATAGATCAGAAAGTATCCCAATTTCTATCGATATTGAGCTAGATTTGGTACACTTTTCATCGCATTACCTTGTCCCCATTTGTTTTCCACAATTACACAACTATTTTAAATATTGTCTTGTTAAATATTGAGCCGAGTCATTGCTCTTTCATTAATTTAGAGCAATATAGATTGCCACAAAAAAAAAATGACGATAAAGCAAACTCCTCAATCATCTGATTCTGATCGTATTCAAATTAGAAAATTCCACATTCACAGAGAATTTATCTTTAATTATTTACATGGTTCACAATTTCTCCTGCAATACCAATAAATTCAAATGGATTAAATCTAAAAGAATGCCTCCTGCAGTTGGAAAAACAGACAACACTGCAACAGTATTCAGGATAATCTCTGCAGTGTAATAATCTGCGACTATTGATCCTAATTAATTCCGCCATTTATGGATAAACTAGATTGAAAAAAAAAATAAAAAGCAAAACTTGTCACAATTATAACGATTCTCCGACAATAATACGAAATTACCACCCGAAAACTACTGATTGATTATTCCAATTAAAAAAAAAAATACAGTATAGAGAGAAAAAAATTGTGTTAATTCCTCATTGTTTTGTTATTTGCAAATTGAAAATTTAATGGAATTTTATTTTTACCACATTTTCGATGTAATTCAATTCGGAGCTATTCAAAAAAAAAAAAAAATAGATACCTATATGTATATAAAAAAAAAACAGTTGAATTCAAATCACAATATTCACTTTATTTCTGTAATTGTTGGATTATTTGCGGAAAATCAATGAATTTTCAATTTTGTTATCCACATTGACCCACTAAAGGCTAAATTCATAAAAATAATCACCAAGACCAAAATTTTGGCTAAGTTAGAATATCAATTATTTTATTTATCGATTTTTTCGGCTATAGATTACAGTGGAAAATAATCAATTCTGTTATAGGTAAATTTCGGTGTCATCAATCACTGATAATCACTATAGAATTTTTGTGAAATAACAAAAACTAATAATTGGAATGATTTCCAATAATATTATTCTAATGTAGATATTTTAATTAAAATTTTAGTTAATTTCGTGGTTTAGTGGCCGGTTGTTGATCATAAATGCGATTCATATAAATTAAAATCTTTACTCTTTTTACCAAATCATTGAATTTCGAAATATTTGTCGATCAAATAGTGATATTCGGCAAACAATTCAGTTAATTACTATTTAAATTGTTGATTGTTCTTTGTTCTATTGAAGTCAGGACCGGCACTAGGCCAATCGACGAACTGATACACCTTTTCTTTGTCTAATTGACAATCTCTTTTCGTTTGTTTAACTCATTGTCAGTCCAATTGTTTTAGGGAAATTTTCACTGATAATTCAAGCCAGTGGTTCGGATTTTGATGGGGTCTTTTGAATTTTCTGACGGCGGGAAGTGACAATTTCGCCGATAAAATCTCGAATTTATTATGTTCTGCTCTCGTACGGTGACTGCGAAATTTTCCTAGGAACAATTTGGGAGTTTTCGTTGAATCCCCAACTTTTCCTGGCCCGTTTTGGACATTTTCGGGGAGTTGGAGTGGCAAAATGTGCACCGAAAAATTCGGAATATCAACCAGACCCGCTCGATATTTCGAATGAATCATTTTCCTCCCAAATTGAAGTCTTGAGATCATTATAAATTTTTAAATAATCTCTAGAATGCATTTCCGTCATATATCCTTTAACATTTACTAATTCTCTAATCCGTAGAAAGGCTTATGTTGTGTTGTCAAGGTTGATAAGGTCGTTAATTTTAACGGTTACGTTGATGGAATCATCACAGCTTACTCACCGAAAATTTACAGTTTGAATATTCAAATAGATTCGAATTTTTCCAGTTAATAGAAAACGATTTTTATCGAATTCCCAGCAAGTATCGAAGATCACCTGTTGAGAATCGAGACGACTCGAAAGAGTTCCACGTGAAATTAAATAGTAATCGGGCTCCCGAAACGACCACCTGATTATTCTATTCATAGCACGTCCTCAACAGCTTGTATATCTCCACATGACTCTTGTACAATATTATGATTATCATTATTATTATTGTTATTACAGTAGAAAACTACATTACAACTAAATACATTCATATATTTTCAGACAAAGGAATGTGATATTTTTATGTTCGTTAATTCAATTACTTGAACAGGTTTCATGTAATTCTCGTTGAAATTTAATTATTTCATTCTACAAAAACCTTCTTTGAACCATCAGAATTGTTCATCAATTTGGAATTAACTAAAAGTTGGAATTATAGGTAAAAAGCGTACAGAAACATATTTTTAGACAGTTAACAGGGTTGTTAAATTAACGAGTTCACATCTGTTCAAGATACAGATTTCAAATGTAAACAAACCATGGTTGTATTATTACTCTCCCAACCAAAAGAATAAAGAAACTGGTAGTTTTAATTGATAAAAAAAAAATTCACAAATTGTGAAGCGAATAATTTCAGACGTGCTTAAATCAAATAAAATTATTAAATAATGTGCACAAAATATATTCTACCGCATTCAAACTGCATCAAAGAATTTGTAATGTTGTAAACTTGTGAAATATCGCAGAATTATGCGAGTCTATCCCTATTTCAAAATTGTTTCCAAACCATCGATAATAATTACAACAGTTATTGTCGTCGCGATCGATAATCTTCAACAATATTTAATGGGAAAATCGATGATTTATGAAATTTTTAGCTGCAAGCTAGAGAGCCACATTCATCGCTAATCCGTGTTTTTATTGTATTTTGATAAGAGCCAATCCAAATATTGGATTATCCATAATTGTGGACCGGAGGAAGACGAGTTTACGACCTTTCAAGGCTAGCAAGTCTCTCGAAAGACTGCAAAAATTATAGTTTTTCCTCTCTATAATATTGAAATAATTGTGACACAATACACAACTATGGCTTACATCCGGTTTATTATTTTCAAATATAAACGTTGAGAACTTGATGGAATTCTTTCTACTAGTTGTATCATCACCTTTATCATTATTCTGGTCTTTCAGTTGGAAATTTTAATATATGCTTAGTTCGTCTTTTGTGGTTGTGTGTTATTTCCATATGCATAATTAAATAATACCAGATGGAATATTCGGTCTAATGAGAATGTGGTAATGGGGGTGTGGAGGGTTGCGGTAAGTGGCTGTTTACCCTGTTGGTCGAAATCTGGGGCTCTTGAAAGTTTATCGGTTCGAGCCGACTTTTTTCGACCGGAAGCGGCTCCAAAACTGGGCTCGATTTCTTCAGAATTTCCCGTTTCAGTGTAGTTCTCAAGGACAACTGAAAAATGTCCTTGTACGATGGACTTCAATTCAAACTTGTCCAAATACCGAAAAGTTATCTCGATTCTGATCTCCATTTTCCCAATTTGCATCAACGGTGAACGGTTCGCATCCGCCATATGGCTCGAATCCATAAATATCGATGGATATCGAGATTAGTTTATGCAAAGAACACAACTGGATGTTGATAGTAATTCGCACTAAATCACACTTTTTGTTTATCAATCAATTAAACACCACCCCTATCTAAATTAATCAGCAAAATCGCCGTTGACAAAGTAAAATGTTTAGTAAAAAATCTATAAATCAACTTATCAATAACACCCTAA
>JAZBGZ010000769.1:15718-27769 GCA_037414795.1 Stenodera caucasica | reverse complement strand
AATTATATATAAAAAAACAGTTCTCGTTAAAATCAGACTATGCCGCCATAAATTTGTTGGCCAAGTCTATTGGTCTAATTATTCGAAATATAAAAATAAACAAAACATTAATTGGTTGAAACCGAAAGAAATTCGAGCTATTTTAGGGTGCTCATTTGTTGTTTGTGGAAAAAATTTCTGTATATATAAACTAACAACCCTTCCCGCCTGGAGGTCAACCAGAATTACCTGGATATACAACAAACTGTGTATAGGGTGGAACTATATTTTTTTTCTCCTAATTTAAAATTTAATAAAAATAAATTTGAAATTCATCGATAGTTTTAAATTGTAGACACAACATTCCTATATAGTGTTTTTTCGAAATCCTAACAAACTGATCGAGTTGATTGTGTGTGTAGAAAATCTCGTTCTACAACATCACGATTCATACATCATCAAATCACACATCGATTGTCTCTAAATAAAATATAAATCTAATCGATCTCAACGATCTGATTGAATCATAGACAATTCCGGCGTTGAACAACAAAAAGGCAGGTCATGCTTAATTGGAAATCAAGACTTATACACCCCTAGATTCGTATCAAAAAATAAATTTAGGCGGATTTAAAGCGCACCCTATTCTATATTGTCGTAGGTTAGGATGTTAATGAAACTAGATCAGTGTGAGTTATTTTCTTTATTGAGTCGAGTGAATAAAAATTGATAATCGGTAAGAGAGCGTAAAATAGACGGGTAGATTGATTCAAGTTCGGCACATATTTACCCATTCGTTCCCCAGTCGAGTCTTTGTTCTTTATTTTTTCCGTTGTTGTTGTTAATGTACAACATTGATAGAGGGTACCATGACAATAACGTCGATAGATCACAAAAGGATCACGGTTTAATATGGCATAGTATTGATGAGCTCGTTAGGAACCGCATACAAACGATGTTTTGTTGTATTGGAGATTTATAGTTGACTATCATTGACAAGGTGATTTTTAATTCGAAGCTTTTCGATTTACAAAAAAATGACTCAATAATCAAATTATTCGAATTATTATAAAAATTATTGTACGATTTACTCAATGGAAACTTGTCAGACTTGTATTCTTATTCAATATATCGAAATATGAACAATGGACGGTTATCTTTTGTATGTATGTAGATGTGGTGTTGAAGAAGCCGCTACTTCATCATCATCATCATCATCGATAGGTTGCCATACCAACTAATTTAACTATTCACTCGTATATAATCCATTAGTTGGTATTGTCATTCCATCATCATGTTACATGATGTTTCATGTCGTTTTTTCTACTTCGCTTTCCGATCATAATGGATGGTTCTTCTGATAAAAATGCCGACTACTTCCAACAACTGCTGGACTTACGAAAGAGATGACTTGGAACAATCGACACGATAAACGAGAAATTCAATTATAAATTCTATCATTTCTATTCTCAAATTAACGATGACATTTTTATCGTTTGTATAATGAGTACATAACACCTAATTTAAATTTATGTGTAATTGAAGTGAATAGAGGAGCTATTCTATTTTCATATCTAGATTGATTGGCGTGTTCTGAGAGCTCTTAAAAACGACTTTTACTTTCTCACGATACGGAGGTATAGTGTTAATTTCGTCAGCTCCACCTATCGTTCGATTGTTGAATCATAGTGGATTTGTGTGAATTATTGGAATTATCAGTGATAAGTGATTGTTGAATGAAAGGTTGTGGGAGTTGTTGTTGTTGTTGTTGGGATGGTTGGATTGGTGTCCAGGCGTGGACTGGGGCGCCGATGCGGCTTCCGGGCCTCAAGAATCGTACACCTACCATGGTCAAGAACGGAGCCGGCGCGCTTTGCCATGCGCCTCTTGTCTCACGGCACGCGCTCACAACCCTCAGCGCGCGCACCCTACGATGGTGGGGCACATGGTGCCGCTCCGCTACAAAGAGCTTGTAGATCATCAAAGTCCTTCATTCGGGGAGTAGCTTTTATTTAGATTGTGTCTTCCAAAGCGAAAGCACCACACTATTATTATTATTATTATCATTATTGTTATTATTATAATTTTTGAAAAAATTCGCGTTATTATAAACAAGTGTTTTCTATGGCAGTCGTTCAAAGTCCATATACAATGACTTTGGGCCAACAGACCAAAATTTACAACGTTATACAACAATCACCACAACATCAAGTGATCATAACTGGAGGCGGTCCACAAAAATCGACAACAACAGCACCGGGAAAACGTCCATTGGCACCGGCACCGGAACGTAGTTCAGTATTAGTTGGCAGTAATGATTTACGTTGTAAACGTAAAATCCAATTTGTTCCATATGGTGGACCACAACAACAACCGGCATCGGTAGCCAGACGTAATGCTCGCGAACGAAATCGCGTCAAACAAGTCAATAATGGATTCGCCACTCTACGCCAACATATACCGCAAAGTATTGCACAAGCCTTTGCACCACAAGGACCTGCTGCTGGACGAGGCGCCTCCAAGAAATTGAGTAAAGTCGAAACATTACGTTTAGCAGTTGAATATATACGTAGTCTACAACAGATGATCGATGATCACGAAAACGACCTATCATCAACATCGTCCAATGATAATTTACAAGACAATTCCCGATTCTACAATAATAGTCCAGAACAATACACATATCCGATTTTATTACCAACACCGACATGTTCTGAAGCTTCTGTATCACCAACACCATCGCATAGTTCAGAAGGATCATTTTCGGCAACATCATCATCGAATTATTCGAATACGATCTATCATCAAGAGAATTTCGAAAATTACGACCCAAAAAGTCCCGAAGACGAGGAATTATTGGATGCTATATTTTCATGGCAACAAACCGACTAACCTAAAAGGTCAGTATAGATTAATTAATATTTGTTTGTCTCTCCTTTTATACTAATTGGACCAATTTAAACGAATTTGTCGGATGCGGCGACCATTCTATTCGAGGATGATTCAATTGATTAAGCGGTCAGCGCTTTTTCTTCGACTTTATCATTATAATCGTTATAAAAGAAAAAAAAACGCGCATAAAACTCAAATCTCTTACTAATTCATCGATTTTTAACGACCGAACAAAAAAATTGATATATCATAAAATTAATTCAAATTCACTATAATCGAGCACAATATTTCAGATTATAGTGGGAATGCCTCTCGATCTATCCTTGAAATCCCCATAAAGTCCATTTTATTTCTAATTGAAATTCTCTATTTAATCGCAAAATAATAAATGATAAGATTACAGTGAACTCATAGCTTCCGGAGAACTTTGCACAATCTGATTCTTTTATAGAAATGATAACAAACGACTTGAGAGAAACCTGCTTTACCTGCATAATATACAAAGAGCCCTTCGTCCTTTCCTTTTTATAAAATAAACGACCCAATCTGTGCCTGTATTTGTGAATGTATGTGTCTGTGTGTGAAAAGAGTCTGCAAGAGAGATCGGGCCGAGGGGGTGCAATGTACACACATACACACTAACTCACACACATTTAAAAATCTGGGGAAGTAGAGGGATGAAAAATCCCATTCACTCCGATATAATACCGTCTGCGAAATTGTATAAAGAAAAAAGAACCTGATGTATTATTTCTTTTTTGTTGTTGTTGGATTTTGGTGGTGTTTTATGTTACTGACGGTTAAATTTTTTCTGTTGCAGATTTATTCAAAAAAATATATAAAAGAAGATTATTTAGACGAAAATCCAGTGCCTTCAAAACGAGTGATAAATAAACTCAACGAAATCTCAATATTTTTACAATGAATTTTTATATATATTTTTTACAAATTATTATAGTTTATATTGTTGATCTAGTCATTGTTTTCATGTAAATATTGTAAATAATTATTAGTTTAAGTTGCTTAATTTTTAATAATTCAAAATATCTTACGAAAACATTCCAGTTTTTATCAAGGAAAGCGTTCCGAGAACGTGTACTGAAACGAATTTCTCTCATACCTTGTTAGATTAAGTTTCTTATTTTCTAAATAATGTTAAGTTCCAAGTTCCATGACTTAAGTTAAGTTTTGCTAAGTATTTTTGATACTTTTGTACTGATGATTGAAATAAATACAATATTATTATTTTTTTTTTGGAAAAAATAAATAAAAATTTTGTCTCATTCAATTTCTTGGTTTGATGATCAGTATCGGGAAATGTGCTCCTAATAATAAAAAATACTGGAGGCAAGGTGTTGTTGGGTTTGTGGCGCGTGCTATGGAGGATACACCTGCTCCCAAGAAAAACACATGTTGATATGCTAATAAGATTGGTAGTATAGAAAAAATGTCGCACTAATGTCTGTGTGTAGGTTTTGGAAGCCGGAGGCATTTTCCCATTTATACAACAACCATTTTATTATGATTATTGTCTCAATCACTACTGGTATTTATAATTACTAGTTAGTTGGATTATCAATCGTAAAATGATGGAAAATTGTACCATGTATTCTGATAGTTCAAGCGATTATGTGACTAGAGATCAGCTCGATTTAGGCGCACTTACGTTATCTACTTATTAATTCAAGAATATTGCATATTTTTCCAATAAATTAATGAATTATATCAGCTAAACAAAGTAGGATTAAATTAATTACTTAGTTTCGATTCGTCGGAGAAGTTCGAGATAAAAAGATGCGTCCATTTATATATGAAAATTATTATTAATTATTAGTTTCAGATGAATAAATAACAAACAGGTTTTGATATTTTGATGACATTATTGTGTAATATTCCGAAAAAGTCGAAATATTTCGCCCATTCTTCTTTCCAGATCTCCACATTCACAAGGGAGGAAAGACTGAAAGGAAACAGGAGGAATAAAATTATCGCCCTAGTCTGGTCGTTGGTCTTGGCTTTTTGTTTGATTATTGTGGTAGTCTCTACTTCTTCAGTGAAATGCATTAACATATCGAGTAATGTGAAACCGGTATCGCGTGCAAGTAATCAAAGCCGGATCAAACGTCCGTCCTCTCTTCTGGCCACATCACACAAAAGCCCACCGATATAATCGCCATTCACAACAATCATACCGGCGACAATGACGTGAAAAAATCGTAATAACAACAACAACAATAATAATAATAGTAATAATCGCATTGGTGAATAGCGACAGACAGGAAATTGAGAGACTACAATGCTAGATCGGGACACATACCCGGAAATTGTGGCAAATAATTCGCGATTTTTCCCCTTGATCTATTCCAATTTCTCTTCGTGTAATTTGTGAATTGAGAATATAGGCCCCGGTTGCCGTCATAATTACAAAGTACTGAAATTATCGATAAGTTCACAGTGTGCACGCGATCAATCGATTTGCATGCACCCGTGCAATATTAAATTGCTACTTTATTTTAAAATTATTCACAAGAAAAACGTACTTTTATATGATTATAGTTATAGATATTTATAGTTATTGGCTTGTTTATCACTAATTATTTATGACAACAAAAAAATATGCAGCGCAACTTGACGATAACGAGACTCAAGGAATCCGCCTTATATCGCTTTATCGAGATTTCGAATAAATTGTTGAAAATTGCTTCTCAACCTTCGATTTTGAGATATTGATGTCCCATCTCTATTTTGATTTGAATCTGTGTCGTGATGTAGAATAGCTCTACTGTATTCATATAGGACGGTGGTGGCTTTTTGAACCGTGAAATTTCCGAAATGTTTAGGGATGCGGAAAAGAAACCACCGAAAGAAAAATGGACCACCAGAGACCTGTCCAACAATAAATATGTGTAAGAGGCTGGGGATTGGTTCAGGTTCAAGATTTTCGTTGTGTGTTATGCCCTTCGATACAGTCGGTTACACTTTTAAGATTTTGAATATTGATAAATACGATTTTTGTTGCTTGGTTCTCTAAAATTTCACTTTTTCCGCATATAACGAACATGCTGATATATGGCAACATTAAACGTTTAATAATGTCACACGTATAAAAGAGTCTTGTCGAGTATCGATATTTTTCACGAGTCGTCTTCTCGTTTAATTCACTCATTATTTATAGCATCAATAAAATATACCTACATTTCTCTATCTCGATTAACGGCGCCATACATTTCAAATAATACAAATTTGTTACCTTTCGGTTTATTGAAATTGTTTGAGATATTCAAATGTGATATGGAATAATATTGACTCCTGTTCGAGTTATTGTAAAGATTCGACAATGATAAATCTCAATAATAAAAGAGACTTTGTCGAGATTGTTGTTGACGTTTCACGATTATTGGCGGCGAACGTCTATCGATAAAAAGACGTTAATTAGTTCCCCAACTAAAAGCGAGAGTT
This sequence comes from Stenodera caucasica, assembly GCA_037414795.1. Classification (NCBI taxonomy): domain Eukaryota; kingdom Metazoa; phylum Arthropoda; class Insecta; order Coleoptera; family Meloidae; genus Stenodera; species Stenodera caucasica. The sequence continues at coordinate 21,439 of JAZBGZ010000769.1, read as the reverse complement.
TGTGTTACAATTCCGGAAATTCCTAGCTATCAAGGAGCCGACAACTGCTACCGAAACTCCAATCCTTTTCGAAAATCGTTTATCGCCATTCACGATTAGAACGGTGCCAAAAATTGAAGAGCCTTCTTGGTGGTCGCAAACACTCAAACCCTGACCGGTGTCGAAAAACTTCAAATCTGATCAATATTGCAGAACAACTGATATCAGTCGACAATGATTGTTTTTCGAATTGGAAAAGCGACACAAATCGATACCAATATAAATTAGGGCCAATAAATTTTCGTTTTGGTCTTTTAGTTTCTATTTAGCCGACTTGATCGGGAATTTGAAGAATCCCCAAATTAGAAGCTTCCACTTCGATGATGCTCTATTTTATCTAAAATAGTTGAGAGGGTCTTTTGTTAAGTTGTCGATTTTTCCGTATCCTAATTGTATTTCGAGAGAAAAATAATTAGTCGATTTTAGAATTGTAAATTGTCGGTGATTTCCGAAGACGCATCGTCAACAAGATCTTTAATACCTCTTTGATCAATTTCGTAATGATGCCGACGTTGTATCGTATAACAAACACAATTAGCCGCTTGTCTGGATCTCGAAGATCTTTGAATAAAAACAACAATAATCACGATAGCTGCAACAATGGAAAATTTCGTTGTTTTTTTTTTTTGTATTTTAATCTTTTATAGAAATCGCACGCGTCCATTTTAGAAAAAGGAAAAAATTTAAACAGGGACATTTTTATGCAAAATCCGACTTCATAAATCAATGGAGCCACCGACACTGTTTCTTTTTTTATTTTTCAAGAAAAATTTATTACCATTATATTTTAATTCCACCCGTATCAAAGCCGATTTTTGAACGTTACAACATCTATATGTATATATGAATATTTATATAGGAATATCGTATTTGTTTTAAAGAATCACACGAGAAGATGGAAGATTATTTTATTCAATAGTTTGTTTTAGCTTAATCGAAACACAGTTGGAGGTGTTAGTTTTTCACGCTGTTGATAATTTTCGTCAAATGAATTTTTCTAATTGTGATTGAAATGAAAGGAGCAAAATTACAAGTCTCGTGTCGACGGCATAATTGGGCCAATTATTCCGACGATTATGGCCGAAGGTGCTGCAACAGAACACCTAATAATGATATATATTTCAATTAAAAAGTATCTCGTAATCGACGTGTAATAGGATGATTGGTAATATTGCGGCGGCATATCAAAAGGCGGCAAATCGTCGTCCCCCAAGCCCCATTGTTGTGTATCATCCAGTATAATGAACTGGATCCGGGCCCATCTACAATATCACGACTGTGATCAATCAGCGATTCCACCACCATCTGATCATCCCTTGAATTTATTTGGAGGAGCACAGCAATCAACCCTTCTCAAGATGTTTGGAAAAAAATGGTAAACAGACGGGAAACAGTGACAATTTTACCGAAAAAAAGTTATAAATCTCACCAGAAGCGGGCGATGAAAGCTGAATTAAAAACGGAGGATTTATGGAGTTGGAAGTTTTTTCCCACTCGAGAACAACCCGGATGTTTGAAAGAATTGGTCACATTAGAAAATCACATAAAACAATAGTTATAGGTCTCTAATCTTGACAATAAAATTGTGGCTTCGAGGGATCAATGTGGGAAAAATAAAAACTAATTTTTCGATGACAGAGATTAAAAAGTTACAAACGTAAATCTTCGAATGTAATTTATGACGTTCATAATACAAATATAGAAATTCAATGTAATAAAATAGATTGTTTCGTTTAATTAGAATCTTAACTACTGTTCCCAATTTTATAGACTTGTTTGAATAGAAGGAACCATAAAATTTGCTTTTTCTCAAGCTCTAGCTCCAACTAGTTGTCGAGACGTTATCGTTATCACTTCACTATTGGCAGATCTCCTGGTGATGCCTTTTCGAAGCCACCTGGATGTAGATTAGTTGGATGCCACCCTTGATCTCTCTACCCTAGTTTCGTTATAAATAAATTGGTTCGCAGTATGTGGCGGACATGTTGCGGTTAAACATTTATTGTCCAATCTATAAACGTTCAATATTATAGATGTGCAGATAGTTTCTGGTTTATTGTTAATTTAACAATTAAGCAGAGGTGGGATGACACCCAGTTTGACATCTACATCTATACAACAAAGTGGGTGGTATTTTCGGTAGTCACGAGCCAATAACTATCATCTTTATCTGTATTTTTCAAGTTTTATATTTTTGGTGAATTTCTATTCTATCATGGGAAATATTGGTGGTCCTTTTTCCAAAAAACCACTGTTGTTTACTCCGGTCATTATTGCACTATTTGTATACATTTATCTATTGTGTATTGTCAGACGAGATCTCGCCCCAAAAATGACGTGATTTAAGGGTGATTTCGATCGATTTTAGACTATATAGATTTTATATTGAGACTATTGAAAATTGTAGGAGCATAGAAACCACAAATGTTTTGTATCTCGTTACTGAATAGCGTCGACTTTATTCCAATTTCATTCAATTTTATTGAGAAATCTCCGAAATTCACCCATAAAAAAATTGTTTGTTTGAGTGCATTTGAGTGATTAAACCAGTGTTTGTCTCCACACTTCGTTATCGTGATCAAACGATATGTAATATCGGGTCGGCTCCGGCTCCATATACAATCAACAAAGACCTTTCAAACACTTAAGATAAACAGTTTCTCAAACTAGCGATCTGTGAAATATATTCGGCGTCAATAATATCGAGGTACCAACTTTGGAGATATTAACGATTTGAAAAACGAAAAAAATTCTACCTAAAGCAATATTTGATAATAATCACAGGCGCCGACTCTCTATAAAACTGAAACTATATCAATCATTATCGAAGATTGAAAAGCTAGAGGGTGGATTAAAACTATTCGTTTAATAAACAATTCAAACGTGACTGAAACAATGGTAGAAATGACGGGAAGGTTGAAGCGACAAGGTCGTTTATTTGTTATAAGTTATAATAATAATGATGACTACCGTAATGATGATGATGATGATGATGGATAAAATCGGCGACCGCATCTTTGAGAGTTGTGGTTATTGAAGTGAAAAAAAATAAATTGAACGTGATCCGGAAATACCGTAAACTAATCAAGACGCGTGTCTTTGAAGGTGCTCAGCATTGGAAATGAAGACGTTTGAATATAAAATTGTAGCCGAAAAATAACGTTTTAAATTCAAAGAATTATTTAACGACACACTAGTAAAAGTCAGCAATAAATTTTAACATAAGAACTGACCACTAATTCTATCCCACAGAGCTTGTTGTAATTCGAAACTATATCCACCCCCGTTTTTGGAAACCACCCCAATCACAAACGAATATTTTCGACTATTGTGCAACTTCGAAAATAAATAAACAGATTATCCGGAAATTTACTGAAGGTTGAATTTTTTCGAAGAATATCGAAATTTAACGGTCATAAAACTGAAAGATCACAATAACAAACAAAAAAATATTGATAATTGATAATATCGTTGAAAGTTACTTATAAAAAATTATTGTAAATTTATGCGAAATTATAAAAAGCAGACTAGATTCGTTTTAATGAAACCGGTTCGTGTTAAGCTAATTAATAAATCGAAAATTATAGTTATTTGTTAGAGAAATTTTTTTTGTTGATAGATGTAACTTTAATCAAAGACCGCAAATCTTCGAAGAACAAAAAAATAATTGAATCAAATCTATTTATAACTAATTGCTGTATTATTACTTTTACGGATAGTCGATTGAAGAATAAAACGATCAAAATTGCGCAATTTTCTTATTTTAGGGGAAAAATTAGCGCCCTTTGATAGCCTCTTCGTCTACATTTGAAGTTTATCAATTCTGAGAAAGGGCTCGTTGCGACCTTGACTATATCTTCGAGAATTCCGATTAAATTGTGAGCCCCTATTTTCAGGCTTTATTCGTCGAAAATTACGCTATAAAAAGTAAAAGTAATGCCAAAATATCGATTAAATATGGAAATTTTGGTATATTGGCAAATTAATGAATCCGTGTTTTGTTTTTTTTTTTATCGGTCGGCTTCTGTGATTTATGGCCGTCCTTCGGAAATTCGTTAATCGAGACCCAACAACCCTTCAATTCTGGCTTCCAATAATCGTTAAGTGACTCGTCAATATTTAGCAATCTTCAATCGAAATAAATCAAAAAACTAATGATGTTCCCTATTTTGGCGAATGGGAAATTAAAAAACAATACCTAATCATCATCTAGTCGTTTTCAAATTGAGACATCTGAATATTTATAATCGGCTTAAAAATATCTATCTTGGTCTATTTCGAATTTATTGAGAGTATTTGAAAAAAATGGGGGTTCAGTTTTGGTTTTGATCTAGAATGATTAATCCTAATCGGCCATATTTATTCAGTTATTAGGTATTTGATAACAAGATTTTGATTGAAATTTATGAGGATAATCTTACGTATTTTTCTACAATAACAAGATTAAAGAATTTATGATGACAGAATTAGAATTTTTTTGTAATAATCCCTGACAATTGCATATATTCAGCTGTCAACAGCCACCCCAAGAAAGAAACAACCAATTTTCTGTCTCAATTTTTCGAAAATTAACGCGGAAACTTCAAGACAATTCTTCTAAGAACGTCAATTATAGATGCGTGAAAATCTCAAGACACGTCTAAATTTCGATCGATATGGACCTATCAAGGACAAACTGCCAATTAAATTTGTCATTATATTTGATGATAATTAATTTTGACTTTTGACTATGCCACAACTGGTTACGTGACAATGGCCAGTTGTTTTCCTTGCTCTCTCTTCATTTATCTAAATTTTTTTCAATTATTTCCAAGTTCACCGTTTATAGAAATTTGATCAATTTAATCGGGAGTCGTTCTCTTCATAGATTATGTGGCGAAATTGTTATCCTTGCGGTCGTTAATCGTTAAATATACCGGTGAAGCGATAAAGTAGCTATTAGCTAAAAAAATAATTACTTAATTAAAATAATTAATTCTTATAGAATCATTTGTGAGAGATTCGAGATTCGAGGGCTGCTTTGATCAACAATTTTCTAGCAACAGCGAACATCCTGTTATAACGAGATTTCGTTGATGTTGTGGCTTTAATGTAAATGAAGGAATTTGCAATAAAAAATCATTAATAATACAGCAATAAAAATTTATGGCTGGTTATCTAATTTTTTGCTGACGATAATCAACTATCAATATATATAAATTTCGAAAATGACCTTTTTAAAGGATAACACAAGGAATATAACAAGATAATGGACGTAGACATTAATCTTACGGAAGAATAAATAAAGAGGAATCGCCAAAATAAATCGAATTCCGTCGGCCTGTACTGACAATCCAGCCACAATTTTTTTTTTAATAATCGATCATTAGATAACTATTCGATATAAAATTGATTGAGATGATTTTTTTTTTGTGGTTATTAATTATAAGTAAAGGAGGAATATTTAAATTAAAAACCAATTTCTTTTATTTAGCATATTTAATTTCGATTTGATAAAAATGAAGAAATTTGGTGAAAATAAATTTTATTAAGCTGACGTTTTATTTAGGCGGTTTTTTCTCCATCTACAAACCCATAAATCTCGAACTAATTAGAAGATCATCTAAATGGTAAATTTCGGAATTGATTGTCGAAAAAATACCGACCGATTATAGACGAATAATGCAATTTGAATGATAAAAG
>JAZBGZ010000768.1:0-11022 GCA_037414795.1 Stenodera caucasica | reverse complement strand
AATTGCTGTTCATTTCAATAATCATCAATTTATGTCAGTTTTCAAACTAGATGGTCATTGGTGAAGTTGGACAATTAAATTTATTGTAATTATTGGAACAATAAATTCGCTAAAATTTAAACGTTTACGTTTTGTCTCTAATGTCAGTAAAGATGGGACTTTTCAATAAATTAATTCCCAAGTATGATTGAAAGAAAATATATACCTCTCTAAAACCTTTTTTAATATTTCGTTATTAATCATATTAGAGTGAATTCCTACTTCTGGACATCTTAATACTCTTGTTATCTATGAATCTTCACCAGTCGGCCTTTATAATCTTTGCTTACGCTACATCGATTTTAATTTCTTTGAAAAAAATTTCAAACCACACATCTTCCAATTGATAATTCCTTAATAATCCAATCAATCAAGATAATGTTGAAGATTTCGATTATGTAGAAGTCCTCAATTTAACAGACGAATTGAATAAGAATCGTGAATTAAAAAAGTCAATTCTAAATTTTCATAGTTTTGTGATTTCAATATTTTTTATTAGTATAACAGCTAAATTTTTTCGATTCTAAAATTTGGTCGCATGACGATAAGTAACATGGTATTTAGGGAATATTAAATGAGTCAAAAAGATCAGTCATGATAAAATGTCAGGTAAATAGTGAAATGATAAAGTTTTTTTTTTTTTCTGGTTCGTTTTCTTCTATTTCTCTTGTTTCTTTTAACTACAAAGTTGCCGAGCACTTTTCGCTTGTCTGGCCAATTATTTTACGCTCATCACCAATCACCAGGACCGGCTTCCAAATACAAAAGAAGTGGATACGGGCGCGGTTTTTTTATGTTCACAAATAATAACCATTCAATTTTTTTTTTATGGTTAGAAAAACTGACAACTAATTATATAATTGACTTAGAAAGAAACTTGACTTAAGTCTATGAAACTAATCATTTAATCTTGTAGGAGTAATAAATATGGCATTGATTATTTTTTTTTTCTCAAAGAATAGAATTGATCCTTAGGCCAACTGAAATTGCGAACAAGTTCGGGATGGACTGAACTTAAGATGATTATCAGTTGTAATACAATATTGTAATTTGCTTAATTAGAATATTAAGATATTAGAGCTGCAACATATCGGATGTTATAAGTTATAACATAAAATTTTATTATTTGCTTTTATTAAAGTTGGCAACATTGAAGCATAAAATGTATACTATATACCTACATTGAAATAGGTAGTGTCTTATAAACAAATGAATGATAATAGTGGGAATTCTTTTAACAGCTTTATATTTTTAATGGATGGAACACTAGAGGCTAATTAATTTTCTATGGTAATTTATTTTAAATTATTGAATATAAAAGTGTCGCGACTAATCAAATTTACATAACTTTATTGTACAATTTATCAATGTAAACGTGATATTTGAACAATCTAAAGCTGTACTCAGATTAGACTTGACGCAAATGCTCATTGATCAATTATCTTTTGGGGAGAAGATTTTTGACAATCAATTTATTCAATTTAAGGGAAGAAGGATAAGGATTAAGTTCGAATTATCTTCAACATAAAATGTCTATTAGAAAAACAATGTAGGATTCTTGAAAGTATTAAATCTGGCCTATAGGTGGTATTTTTCGAAAAGTAAATAAAATGACCGAAATATGTCTTCCGGGTAGGTTGAAAACAAAATATCATGTCCCATTATTCAACAACCATAAAATGTTGTTTTTTTTCTTTTTTAGAAACTAACAACCATTGAGAAGATAAAATCCATCTTGTTCCTTTATCCAGTTAAAAATATGTATTGTTAGTGTATGTTTGTTTTTAGCTTATGTTGCAATATTTCTACATATTTTCAATGGTTGATACCTTAAGGGCTACAGGTGTTTGTATATTTTCTTATCAGGAATTCCGGACGATTGCTTATTTATTTTTCTCTTTATAAAATCAACAATTCGGGAGTAATATAGACAACTATTAAAGTAAGGACTAAGTTAGTTTTACAACTGCATTTCGAAAAGCTTTGCCAAAGGCTCCAATGGGATCCCTAGTTTATATGCGTCATTCCATTTTCACTGTCTCTAAAGTAATGTGTTACAACTCAAGAGATGAAACAATTCCATGCCTAAGGAACTAACAACTATACAACTAACTAACTAACTAACCAACTAAAATTAACCACAATAAATTTCATTAAATATTCGAAGAATAACAAAAATTTGATTTTCAGTCAAGGGTTATATTATTATTGTTTTATTATTAGAAAAGGGTAGTCGAGTTAATGGAATGCGAAATTCTATCTAGACTTGAACAAAAATTCGAGTTGAGGAATTCCGTATTTCGATTTTAATATTCTAATGCATTTCTGATACCGTATATATTTTCATTAAAATTAATTTGGGAATATTTACGAAATTCCATATAATAATCTCATTATTTGAATAGTTTTATTTTATTGAGATATTGATTGAAAGACCTTGGTGTAAATGTGCGACTTTATTGACCACAGAACTTATTTGTAAACGAACCATAACCACCTCTATCCTCAATTACAATCAAACATAATCAATCAAAATATATTACAAATAAACTTTAATAGTCGCACTGAATTATCGATCAATTGTTAATTTAAACAAATATTAAGGCCAAGTTGGCTATTTATCAAACACAATAAACCCTAAAACCACCCACATATCGACTTTAAACATTACAATTGAATTGTATTGTTCACTCATATTCAACTAATAGTGAATGCACATTGAACGTACAAAAACGACTCATTTATTATCTACCACATATATTATGTTTTTGTCTATAAATATACTATCAATAGATTTGTTGATAAAGGATAAAGCATAAATTAGGTTAATATAACAATTGATGGTGGATTATTTGAAAAGTAGTACGCCATCTGCAAACGATTTCGTTGACTATTGTTTCGAACTAAACAATTACGCATAGCCTACTAGGATATCTATTGTTGAAAATGTCCCCAATATGGTCATTTTAGTTTGTTATAATTCTCAATCAATCAATCAATTTATATTATTTGACACATATTAGTTTTTAGTTGACAATTAATAATATTTAAGGGGGTTTTATTGACAATAATTTTCTTAGTAAGTATTTTGATTTTTGTTAAGTTCCCATGGGATCAATGATAAGATCTGTGTAATTGTTGGAAAGCTTCTGTCTGAAACCACAATAGAGTAAGTTGAGAAAGGTCACGTTAATCTATTGATAGCCATCACACACACACACACACACACAATAGCAACTTCTCTAAATTTGTTCTAGTAATTAATTTGATTTTAATTAAATTATAATAATGATTGAAAATTTAATGACTGTTTTTTGTTTTTAATATAAATAAAACAAGTTATAATTCAAATTTTTGCCAAAATAAATCATTCCAGTTTTATTAACATCTGCTAGTTTCTCTACTTAAAACCACTATACATACTGTAGAATATAGCTCTCTTAATCATTTCTTGGTTAGAATGGTTTCATATTAAATTAAGGCACGTCACATTCTATTTGAAAGCGTTTGGTTAGTGAGAACTTCCTCAAATATCACGGGAAACAATCTTTAAATAGAGAAATAAAGAGAGAGATAGATTATAGGAAAAGCGTGTAAAATCTAAAAAGTAGTCCAACTATAGAACAAACAATTTGAATGGTTTTATCATAATAAACTCTTGGTGCTATAAATTTCCTGAATTTTGACACTTTGAAACGGTTGAAATTCACAAAATATTATTTAATTAGTTGACAGGGAATTTTTTAAAATTAAAGTTTCAGGCGGTTTTCTGTTTATTTCACCGCATCAGACAGGTAGATGAATACAACAACATTATCAATGATCCATCACCATTATCATTATCATCATCATCATCATCATCATTGTCGGATGAGTAGACAGACTTGAAAGTATTTCTTTTAAAATTATGCAATATATCCATCAATTTTTGTATCTTTTTCCCCTATTTACACAACCTAATTTCCATGTCAGTGGAAATGCGAATTGTTCGTTAACATACCCGTTCACATACTAATTACTAATTACAGGTATAATAGAGCCTCAGGTGTATCCGGCTATCGAGGTGGTCTGTAAACTATAGATCAACGTCACGAAATTGACAGTTTGTGAAAAGAAATCTCAATTTTCATATTTAAACAAATATAGTAGATATTATTCTATTTACAATAATAATAAATATATGAAAGTTAACGAAAAAAAAATAAAACCAGATCGTTTATACGGCTAATTATTAATAATTTTTGAAGTTATAGTAGCTGACAAGCAGGTAGAAAATCAGTCCCGGATCGTATAACGAGATTATCGAGTTAATTAAAGTCGATTCGATTAATACCCCAACTTTCTTTTGTTACAACAAAATTTACATACTTCATCTTCTATAATTTTATTTGACATTATTATAGAATATTTAGGCACAAATCTCTCTAAAGGCGATTTTATACTATCCAACAATTGTGAATTGATAACAACGCATTCGATAAATAGAGCTTTATTTTAATTGAAATAAATTCTAATGTATTAACATATAGTGAGGTTATTGTAATGGAATAAATTAGATCACGACTTCATTAATTTCCATAAATATCAAATGAATTGACCTTTTATTATTGAACTACAAAACAATTTAAATGATGTTTTCTTTTGTCTTTATATTGGGAACGTGACAAAATCACTGTATTATTTGTAGTTGTTGGGAATTAAAAATAAATTATAAACTAAATATATTCAGATTCAGATTGTTTTATAAATTAAGGCTCGCTTTATAAGAAATATTATCGTTCTGATTGATGATATTGATATTATCGAGATCATAAGTAAATATTTTTCGAATATGACGGTAATTTTCCCATAAATTCACCTATAATTATAGTACCATAGAATATAATTAGTAATCGAAAATGAAATAATCTACGACAGGTGTTATTTTAATATAATAATACCCCTAATAAGTAATAAGTAATAAGCTAAAGAAATGAACGTAAATTCTTTCACTCAGTTACAATTAATGATGGTTCCGGTAATAATTTTCGAAAGTAAAGGCCCTACTAAACTCATCATAGAAATAGTAATGGTTCGATAATAATTTTAAACGATGAGATAAAAGAAAAAGATGTATCTATAAAAATCTGGACAGGTTTTATGTGATGTCGTAAATTAATTTTTTTATTTTTTATTTTTTTTAAAAAAAAAATCGAAATTCCAAAATGGTTGTAAGTATAAAAATGTATGAATAATGGATTGTGTGTTCGAATACAATGAGATTTTTGGTAAATTCAACAGGTGACAAAGGTGGCGGAACCAATTTCGTTGTCGATAAATCATTCTATATGTATAGATGGGGCTTTTTTGCATTCACAAAATATAAATTGAACAAATCGACAATGTCACCTTATCATATACAGAACATACCATTACAATTGAGTTTTTATCAATTTCAATTATCAAAATTGTGTTGTTAATTAAAACGAACAATTCCAATTTAAAAAAAAAACTAATGTCAATATCTTTGGCCAAAGAGAAAAATACCTCTTGTCAACAATTTAAAATTCCTATAGTCGTTAAATGTTTAAAAAATTCGTTTTGTAGAACACATCGAAGTGCCAAGCTATTTCCATTTGGAAAAATCTTTAATTATCAGTAAAAAGGGGGACGATCAGTTTGAATTTTGGGTAAAATTAATGAATAGCGGTGTCATCAAAGTAGTCGGCCATTGGCTACTGATGATCAGAACGCGGTTTCATTTTATTGGCATTTTCTGAACAACTAGAATTCTTTCTCAAAAAAAAAAAAAACCAACAACAACAACAACAACAACGGTGGTCGGATAGGTGTTTGAAGAAATAAAAAATTATACTCGAAAATCAAACAACAAAAATTTCGAAGAGAGATACTTGAAATTCTGCACAAACTATTTAGTAACTTTAGTCACTTGTTAATAAATTTTTTTTTTATAGCCGTCTCGATCACTTTCGAAATTTAGGGTAACTGTGGGAAAGTTTCAAATCGTTAATTTTACGGCCACAATTAGGAATTATTTTTAATTTTTGAATTTGATGGGTTTCTGGTCGAAATTAGATTGGACTTGTAGATAATAAAAAGAGAGGGACCACACCATCATTATAGGAGGATGCGTCCTATAATCCCCTATGTATATCTGATAAATGAGTTTTGTGATTTCCATGGAACACCCCAAAATGAGAAGCTATTAAATTAATCCTTTGCAAATGGTTGTATATAAACGTTGATATTTATTGTGTATAAGAATCATTTTGAAATGTTGATACCAGGAAATATAGGGGGCAATTCAATAGTTTCAATTAGTTTCACTAGATTTCCTACAATCATTCATAATTGGCAGATGGCCAAATTGTAGATTAATTTTGTCAAGTCAAAAAAAAAAAGTACAAATTCTAGAATCTAGCGAAACAAATTTTGATCACTGTAACTATTCGGCAATATTTGTAAATGACACGTTTTAACGCCCCAAAATTCGACATATGTTGGGGATTTAGACCAAACAGGCGCATCTTCTCTTTGTTCGAGTTTAAATCGAAATTTATCCTTTTGTCAGACACAATTTGTTTGCTTCAAATGGGTACTAGAATTTTTTCGTCTATTTTTCGAGAGTTTTCAGAAAATCTTGTAAAATTCTCAAGCTTTCCCCATCAATTTTCAAAAATATCAAAATAAACTCCATTCGATGATATTTGTGAATGACGTTTTGACGCCCAAAATTCGACATATGTTAGGGTTTTAGACAATGAGACGCATCTTTTTCCTTTGTATCCAGACGACTTGGGAACTGTCATGGCGATTTGGTAGGCTCAAATACAGTCAATTTATGAATGGTCAAAGGGCGTGTTCTTAGGGGTGACTCCCTTTATACAAAAAAAAAAAATAAAAACGTTAACACTATTGATAATGGAAATTGCTATATTGTTTTATTGCAAACGTAAATGAGTTTTGTCTGAAATTTTCATGAAATCACTTGGCACTAAATGATAATAAAAACTTTCTAGACTGTTATGTTGTTAGTGAAGAACTTTAATGGTTTTATATAGTTATGAATTTTTATGCTCAGGTGCGAAATAATACGGAAATTTTCCATTTTTGTAAAAAATTTCATAGTTTCCTGTTATAATTTCAATTTACTAAAATTCACTTGTTTTCAAGAAAATTTCCCCAAAACTCCCAAATGTTGAAAAATTATAAGTTTCCAAAATATTTAGAGAGTGCTAGATATGTACAGAATTTATTCATAAACTTACAAATATTTAGGCTTGTGAAAAGTCATGGGAAAAGGTCGGGAAACTGTACTTAGAGAAATAACGATTGTAAAGTTTTGCAAACATCACAACTTTCATAATTTCGTGAATTTCACAAGATCTTCGCTTTTTTAAAAATAAATCTATTCTTTCACCCTTCAAACTGATACACCTCCTTAAATTTAGTGGTGATACAAATTGTTTTTGTTTTATTTACAATATAAATGAGTTTTGTGAAATTTGTGAAATCATATGGCACTAAATGTTAATAAAAACTTTCTAGACGTTTATGTTGTTATTAAAGAACTTTTATGGTTTTATATATAAATTTTTATGCTCCAGGTGCGAAATAATATAATAGGGAAATTCTAGTTTGAAGGCAAAAATGTTTCTGGTATAGTTTAAGTTGTTCTTCTATTAATGAACTTTAAGTAACTTGATAATTTATAATGAAGGAAATTGTGTCAAGAGACTTGATAAAAATTTGGCATATTTGTGCTATTAAGAGCTTCTAACTAGATACTTCTCTCGTTTTACATTATTTACAACTTTCTTGTAAATACATCAACAAACTTACAAGTTGAAATTTGTTAAGCTCTTAGCGTTTATAGAGGCATTTCTAACGTGAAAAAAATTGCTAATTCGTATGTTTTTAAAATCACAATAAAATAGGTCAATCGTTAAAATGAATTCCAATATAGATCTCTATACGATAAAAACCGCACCAGACGAGCTTTTTGTCCCGCGAGCTTTCGTAATTTGATCAAGGTAGAATTGCGTATTTGGCTGAAAGCTTCAGCCAGTATTGATGATTCTCTCGAATTATTTATAAACGAAGAGTGTATAGATGGAAACTTCGTCAGGAAAATACTCTTAACATTTCTCTACTACAACCAATTTAGAATTTTTCATGTTGGTTTTTCAAAAATAAAAAAAAAAAATAATCTCCCATTATCGTTATTTCAACATTGCGTTAAGTAAAATCTGATTAAAAGTAATGTTTTAATTCCATTTTTGTGGAAATTTTGCTTTTTAGATAGGACGAATATAGTAAATTTTATAAATGTTGCATGTTATGATATTTTCCAATATGCAGTAAAATTGGAAAATCTGTCCCCCTATCAGCTTTTAAACTATCGAAATCCTCGACAGGACTGAAAATTAAAACAGTAAAATAACAAAGCAGATTGCATTGATTCTAGTTCGAGTATTGTTCAATGTTAATTTGTAAAATTTACCACCTTGATTTCGAAAAATATCTAGTTAAATATTTGAAATAAAAAAACAAACAAAACAAGAAATTCCTAAGATCAATTGTTTTTTTTTTTGTCTTTTTTGAATAATTTATAATAAGTAGCAGGACCTGTTTTGGCACCTGGTGTATTTACTGTGGGTATAATGGACAGGGTCGGCTTTAAAACGATGATGCCCCAATTCAATTAGCTCCATTTTTCTAAAATTTTCTGATTTCCATTTTTCTAATGGTTATTAGTTTAATAAATAAAAAAAATAATTGGCTTTAATTTTGTTGGAAATCCTATAAAAGTCCCAAAGGTTTTAATTATACCATTGAATATTAAAATAAATTTGGTAAATTGTCATGTCTGTGATAGCGATTTTATTGACAATATTTCCATTTAAAATCAATTTCAACAACAAAACAGGAAATGTTTGTAGCTATTAATTTGAAATGATGCCGCAAACCAGGTAACCAGTGATGGAATATTTAATTTTTTACAATGAAATTGTAGAAACAGTATTCAAGGAATTGTAAATTTGCACATTCTGCAATGAAATTTGATATTGAAATTTTAATTAGAAACAAAACAACCCATCATGGTATGATAACAAGTTTCCATTTAGGAATTATTGTGATTTGTTAACGTTGTCAAAAATTAAAATATTTCAAACAACTGGAGAATGTAGCAAAAACGATTACATATGTGTGTAAAAGGATCGGATGCATTTCCGGTGTTTTTCAAAATATTCTTTTTTTT
Organism: Stenodera caucasica; assembly: GCA_037414795.1. Classification (NCBI taxonomy): domain Eukaryota; kingdom Metazoa; phylum Arthropoda; class Insecta; order Coleoptera; family Meloidae; genus Stenodera; species Stenodera caucasica. Next base: position 1,721 of record JAZBGZ010000768.1, on the reverse strand, counting down.
TTTTTTTGTCTACAAAAATATGTTCTCACTTTGTATCCTATTAATGGGCAACAAATTCGGTTAGGATTTATATGTGTTTTTCGTTAGTAAAATTCTAGAGAGGGTGGGTTTTTTGGGGGTGTTGGAGACTACTTGATCCAGATGTGAGACAAACGCACACGCCGGACCGGTTGTTGTTATTTATTTAAATAACACCGGTAATCTGTATTAAGAACTAAAATAAAACATATTCATCATTCAGTATTATCCTGAAAAATAATTTAGAATTATTCACATGGATTTGAATCGAACCACCCAAGTAGATTTGATAGATTTTCCAGGTGGTGGTATTTAAAAAAAAATAATCAATTCTCATTTAGAAATAGTCGCAATTTTATTAACAACAATAATAAATTTTCATGAAAATTCAAGACGAGAGATTATCTGGAAAATTACACCATAATCAAATTAGCTTTATTACACATTTATTATTTATTATTATTCTCAATTATTAAAATTTCGCACAACAATTTATATAACATTAAGCTTCGTATGCACATTTTCTTGAAATTTTTCTAAATAATCATAACAATAAATTAAATAGTCTTACATATTTATGTTCTAAGGACCTGTTTCAACATTAAAAATACCACTATATGAATGTTTAGTTGCAATTGAAACTTACATAACTTTCTGTAATTACCTTTAATAGCTTTTATAGTTACATACTGTTGATATATCACTATAAAGTATTTTATACTAAGAGCTATAAAATTAAAATTAATGAAATTACAAAAATGTGTATAAATTTTAATTTTTTAAAAAAAAAAATAATAAAGAAAACGGGAGAAATTCTTTTATAAGAGAAATTTGTAAGAATTAACCATTAAAATTTCATTCACTTTATAAAACTTTTAAAAGAAGAAAACTACCTTCAGGGGCGGATTAACACAATAAAGTAAAGTAGTGCGTTGAGAATATATTTTACTGAATTTATTTAAGTCAGTGTTTCTTAATCAGTTCGTAAATAGTCTTAAATTGATGATTTTAAAAAAAATTCAAAGTTTTGCGCAAAAATTGACCTCCATCTTTGAAGTTTACTGGAAATTTGAAGATTGAAAAATTTAACTGAAAACTTCACTGAGATTGCTGAAATTTTAGTAGTGAAAAGCATTGATCGAATTTTCATATCATAACTTCTGAATTATTTTTTTTTTTATCCATTTTAAAATGATTAGAATAATTTTAGAAAGAGTGTCTACTTCTCAACTTTATCAACTGTTCTCACAATTGGATTAATTTGGCTTGAGTTGAATATTAATTAGATGAAAATGTCCACTATCACGTACTATATACATATGTACATCTATATATTTATTTACGTCTATGTTATGTAAAGATATATGTATATGAAATGGACTAGTTATTTCCGCTTCCGGCTCTGCAGTTGTAATATTGAATATTGCAGTAAAATTTCAAATGTACTATCGACAATTTGTCGATTTAATGGATTTTTAAAGTTTTCGGATACTTTGATAATACCAGATGGGTGGGTCAAACTGATACCTATAAAACTTTTAAAATATTTCCAAAAATTGAAATAGTTTCTGGACTATTTCAAAAACGTGTTAAAATTGACTCTCCTAATCTTTGGCATCTGTACAAGTAACACAGATTGTCATTTATTTACAAATTATATATTTCGTTACTATGTTTCTTATTCTTTGAAAGTCTAGAAATAT
>JAZBGZ010000767.1:8004-28453 GCA_037414795.1 Stenodera caucasica | reverse complement strand
ATTAACCTTCTGCAGTTCTTGTTTCAATATCTTGACTGACTAATTCCCAATTACCAAAACCATATAATTCAACAGAATCTAATAATTGTAATTCTTCACCGCCTGTCCAATTACCACGACCACCAAATATACTAACAGACCAATGTTCCTATTTTTTCAAACCGATGAAAAATCAAATACACAAATTAATAAATAAGAAAATTAATAAATAAATTGATGAAATTACCACAAATTTATATGCATGATCGTTCTTATGACTACCAATTTCAGCACCATTAGCAAAACACTAGAAACATAGAAAAGATTATTTTAAATTTACCGCCATTTAAAAAATATGCACCAATGAAAATACGCCCTTACCTGAAGACAAATGTCGAAATCTTGGCATACACAGCATTGTACCCGTATTCCTGTTATTTCTTCTTCACAATATGTACATGTTATTTTCGATAATAAATCTGAAATAATTAAGTATTTTTTGATGAAAAAAATAAATAATTAATATAATTTTTAAAGATAAACTTACCAGCCATTTTGACTACGTCAATTAGGCTTGAAAATGGTGGTGGGGGAATTGAACGAAGTCACATATAGATAATCACAGAAATTATAGGTTTTTTCTCAAATTAAACATGATAAATATTTGTAAATTTATTAATTATTGTTATAGTTTCAAAAAGATTATAATAAAAATTACACTAAAAAATAAATAATTGTAGAAATGTTTTTGAAGTTTCACAAATCGCCACTTGATTCCGTGACGGCGCTGGTGGATTTTGTGCGCACTTCATGCGCAATTGCCAATTCTCTTATAATAATAGCTGCCATCTATTACAGTATTTTAATAAATTGTTTATAATTATTAATTATTAACAATATGAATAATGATACTTTGAATAATGATTAACTTGTTAGAAAGTTTTTGTTATTAATACGAATTAATACATAACTTTAATGAGTGATATGTACGGCAACTTTGCATTAAGTAGAAAGAGGCTAGAATATGTTCTATTCTTTTCTATCCCTGTATGATTCTATGTATGAGCAAGAAGGATAAAATAAAGCTATTCTTACATCCCTGCGCGAGTTTTTTTAACAAGTTTACTACCCGCCATTTTAGCTAATTGTTTGTTTTTCGCTAAAAAAAAGTGAGGTTATAATAGTGTTTGTGGAAATTTCCCCATAAAATTGTGATTATTATTTGTTAGTTTATGAAAAGATGAAAATTGCATGTAATGTCTCAATTGGTAATCGAGCACTATCGAATTTATCAATAAATCCAACGAGAAAACATGTAAAATCAACATTGGCATTATGTAAACATCCAAAAACTCAAGAATTTTGTATAATTTTGTTCACTCAATTACAACAAAATCAAAATGGTACCAAATACAAAATAAATAATAATATAATAAAAATATTAACACGGTTCATAAACGATGGTAAAGCAACAATACAGTTTAAATTACCACCACATGATTTATATATTAAGTGTGATGACTTGATACAATTAAAAGGATTTTTACATTTATTAAAACGTATATTGGAAAATAAATCGTCAACATCAACAATAAGTGAGGAACTATTAACCAACTGTTCAAGTCTATCAGTTACACCAATAATTAACAAAAATTTACCGTTGAAAAAATTAGTGATTAGAAATCGTTCAGAATATTCAAATAACAAAAACTTTCCAATAACACTAGAATTACTCTATATAAATGATATTAAAATGGACTTAATCGATTTGAAAATATTACAGTTGAACAAATTGAAAATTTTGGATTTATCAAACAATAATTTAGAATATTTACCGTTAGAAATGCACCAATTAGCTAATTTAACACAATTAAATTTGAATTCAAATAATTTTGGTAAATCAACATTGAAACAATGGAACTGGTTGAATTCAACTAATTTAATCAATAAATTATTAATATTAAATTTAGAATCGAATAATTTGAAATTTCTACCGAATCTTATAACGAAATTGAAACAATTAATAACATTGAATTTGAGCAATAATCAGCTGAGATTATTACCAAATGGTATCGGAAATTTGAAGAACTTATTGAATTTGAATTTATCAAATAATTTATTAACAAAATTACCATCAACTGTACGTTTATTTCATTTGAGAGATTTCGATTTATCAAATAATAATTTCGAAATTATAAATCCAGCCGATAATAATTTATTATTGAAATTTACATTACCGAAAATCTTTCCAATTTCAACATTACGTGAATGTTGTGGTAAAGTAGTTTTAAATAAATCAATCAAATATGATTGTTTATTAATACCAAAAATTTTATGTGATTATTTAGATAATAGTTGTAAATATTGTCATTGTGGTAATGTTTGCTTTAATAATTACTATAAAATTGATGATTATCTATCATTAAAAGATATCACACAGAATTATTGTATATCATCGACATTAGATAATAATCCATTGATTTTAATTGATTCATTTTTCTGTTCTTTAAAATGTATTCGTTCAAAGGGGCGTAATCGACATCCTGTTATTTGATAGGACGCTATTGATTTAGGCTAAGTTGTTAATTATTCTCAATTGTTCTTGAATTTTTGAAAATGTTTTTATCGAAATACTATGTATTTATTGCTTCACTATCATCAATGTTAAATTTTTACAACGCCAATCTTTTCGCTTAGAAAATAAATATTTGTGAACTTTTCAAGATATTTCTGAAATTAAATTGTAGTTTCAGTTAAATGAAATAATTTAAATTTTTGTAAATTATCCTGTAATACATAGTTTTTTTTTCACTTCTATCAAAATATCAAAAAAACAAAACTATAAATATGATTAACTTTAAAGTATTCACATTATATGATGGTAGGTAAATGTATATAATTTTTACATAGTATGTATATTGCTTGGATTAGTTCATTTGTTTTGCAGGTTGCAACAGTTATAATAACAGCAACAACGACGATCAGTTGGTAAAAGTTATTCAACGAGCTTGGTTTACTTCCAATTTATTTCTTTTCCATCATCACTTAATAATACTGTAAGAAAAGACCGGTTGAATTGATCTTTGTCTCTGCAAGAATTCCAATTGTAAATATTTATTGGTAAGATTATTAATTTTGCATGAATAATAATAATAATTATTATTAGTAAAATGAATATATTCTCAATAATTCATTACTGAGAATGATTCAATATTTCAATATTTTAATTTAGTTATTGAAATGTCGGTTAATTGATATTTCGTGTCTTTAAGTGACATCTCTTCAGTCCATTCACCTTCGATCAAATTCAACCCCAATCTATATAGATAATAATAATAATAATATAAATAACTAATATAACTCTACTGACCTCGATTGATTCAAAGATAAATTTTTGTACGTAAAGTAAAACATTACACATTTATTGCATGTTGTCATATATCGTGATTATGATAATTTCAATTTTGTAATGGACCAACCCAAACTTTAATTATATTTCAAATTAATTTGTGTTTTAAAAACATTGTTCTCGTTATCATTGTAACAATCAAGCCTTCTTTCACAGTTTGATAGGTTCGAGACGAAAGATCATTGACCATTTGTCTATTTGTGTCAGTTTGAAATTCGAAAAAAAAACTGTGCACTTCAAAATTTAAATTAGAAATCTTCAAATTGAAATCAGTCATATTTTCATTTCAATTTGGCTTAATTTGAGGATATCGTGGTAAAATAATTAACGCTTAAAAAAAAAAAAAACAAAAAACTACAAGAAACTTCAAATTTTTTAATTTATTTTTATTATTACAGAGTAATGATCTGAACTAGTGATTGATTTGATTAATTAAAATTTTTGTGGAATACCAAGAGAAAACAATTGAACTAAAATGACATCAAGATTGACTCAAATGCAGGTGAGTAGGCTTCAAATTACTGGTTTTTTTTTCTTTCTAAGGATAAAACAAAAAAAAAAAGTGGGCAAAATTTTTGCAAAACCCACTTTCAACCTTCATTTGTTCTTTTTTGGACTCCTAGATCTAGAGTTGTTCGAAAACGAAATTAAAGAAAAATACAATCAAGGCAATTGCTTTTCTATATTTTTATACAATGTAATATGTGAAAGTTGTTCTTTTTTATTCCTAATAATAATAAAAGAAAACAAGTGAACAACTCCTGGTTGAGGTGTAATGGATACATATATGGTGAAAACAACCTACACAATTTATAAGCGAAATCATAAATAATATGACTCATTTAATATCCCACTAGAAGACAATGAAATATTTTTCGATTTTTCCCTTTTTTGGTAGTATTACGTAATAATTTTTTTTCATTATGATTTTTTTTTTTAGGATAAATAATGATGGGTGGATTACCATATATTCTTAGTTGAATTGATGGTAAATTTCGGAAATTACCCTCTCATCTATTTCATCTATCAATAGCAACCTAATTATACCTAGAATACGAGTAGTATTTGGGGCGCATGTCCCCTTTTATGTTTGTGTTCTAATAATTTTTTTAACAGACACGCATCTATTCAATTTTATTGATAAAATTCACAGTTAATTGTCGTGTTATTTATTTACTTCTTTTTTTAATATAAAAATTTTTCCAAATTGACCTATTCAAAATAATAAAAAAAGTAAAGAATGATGCATAAATATCTAAGTTCAAGTTTAAATTCAGTCGTTTCGATTGATTTAGAAAGTTCATGGGCTACTAAACATCTTCAAGAAGCTTTACAACAGTCGCGCTATGATGTACATATGTATTTTAAATTAATCCTTTTTTTTGTTTTTCTTAAGAGGAAACAAAAGAATCTCATCAATTGATGATTTTTTTGGTCTATAATTCATGTCTTACTTGAACAATTTTCAAGGTTACTGAATTTATTGATTTAATATTGTTTTATTTTAAAGGCTCGTTTCCAACAGAAACAATTGCAAGAACGTGAAGAGAAATTGTTACGATTATATGAAAATCAACAACAACGTTCATATGCTGGTGGACGTAATAGCGCCGATAGTGTGAATTCAATAAAAAATAATAATGGTGGAAAAGTTCGACAAATGTTTGATGAACGTCGTCAAAAAGCTGGTGTTGATCGTAGTTATCCATTAGAACCATTAAAAACAACAAGAAAATCAACATCAACAACAACAACAACAACAATAAATCGGGGTGATAGGAATCGAATTGGAACAACTATGAAGCAACAGAAAACAACCATAAATTCACTAACTCGAAATAATAAAACAACAGGACATATTATTACCGATAATAATGATGGAGATATTAACTATGAAGAATATCATTTTCAAAATAATACAGATATTGATTTAGATAATGATAATGATCGTAATTTGATTGAAATAATGAATAACAATCTAAATAGAATCAATTTAGATGATGAAGAAATGCCTAAAGATTTCAATAATGACAATGATAATGATGAACAACAAATTTTAGGAAAATTAGCAAATGTTGGTGGTAAATTGCCGAGTGAAAAAATTGCTGAAGAATTGAGAAAACCATCAAGCACAATTCGAAAAGAAACCCCAAAAAAGGTAAAACGAAAATTACAAATAAAATCAAGTCACTAATTGATATCAAACAAAAACTCATCTTTGACAACCCTTCAAAAAAAATATCAAAATTTTTTTTTGCATAATAATGTTAAGACAACATTATTCAGAAATAACAAATAATTTAAATGATAAAGAAATAATTGACGCATTGACTGGATTGAGACCTTTAAATCAGGCATTTTTATTTCCTTAATATAGAATTTATTTATTTTTTTTGTTCTGTTAAATTTTAGCCAATTGTAAAGAAAACGATACGACCAGCTTCTGAAATTCAGCGAACCAAAAAACAAGTAATAAAATCAAATGAAGTAGGTGATAAAATTTCAGTGATGATGAAAACAAAATCACCAACAATTCCATCAAGATCATCTTCAAAACAATCATTGATACGTCAACAACAGAAACAATTGAATGATGGATTAACTGAATGTAAATGTTGTCATCGTCATTTCGTACCAGATCGTTTAACAGTTCACGAGAGAATTTGTTGTAAAACAATTCAAAAAAAACGTAAAGTTTACGATGCAACAAAACATCGTATGGAAGGTACAGATATGGAACAGTTTGTTAAGAAACCAAATAAATTCAATAACAATCGAGTAAGCTTAAATTTTTTTTTCATTTATTTATTATATATTCATAAAAATATTTTCAGGGAAGAGGATCAGTATCACCACCAAAAAAAGATTGGCGTCGTACACATGAAGAATTTATAAATACGATACGTGCAGCTAAAGAAACACAACAACATTTAGCTAAGGGTGGTAAATTGTCTGATTTACCACCACCACCGCCATCTTCAAATCCCGATTATGTACAATGTCCACATTGTAGTAGAAAATTTAATCAACAAGCAGCTGAACGTCATATACCAAAATGTGCAACATATCAATTCAATAAACCAAAAGCAACAACATCAGGAACAGGAGGAAAACCAAGAGGAAAAATTTAAGGAATCGTGCAGAATAAATTATTGAAATTTCACAATTATTTTTCAAAATTTTCTTGTTTCATTATTTTATTTACATTTATTTATTGATTAAACAATGCTTTTTTTCTTTAAAAAAAGTTATTCACAAGTGGGGGAAATAAGGGAGAATCTCAAAATTATTAACAATAATGGTGCTGTGCAAAATTAATATTTTTATATCAATAGATTTACATGATTGCTATCTAGTCTGCTTTCATGTTCCTCTAATCAAATGATTATCATAATAAAGTAATAAAGTAAAATGAATAAATAAATACTGCGATTTTATATCAAATCATTTTTATTATGCCCTTTTTTGATAATTATTGTCTAGAGTAATTTGCATTGATATAATGATAGAGAACGACTAATAAAAACAAAATTACACCTAGGGCGTTCGATAATATTGCCAAATGGACGTCGGTTACCATTTCTGGAATGGAAAAAAATTATTTCAAATTAGCAGTCTCTCAAAATCCAGAAATGTTTGCGATGGTTAAGAAAATTCATACAAGATGGCACTACTTATTGTTTGGTATTATTAACCTTAAAATTAATCTTTTTTGAGTCATTTCCATCTAAATTCGAGAAATGAATCAATGATTTGATGTACTTAAGTTAGAAATATTAATAGTTTTTATATTTATTTTATTATTTTTTTATTTATTATTTTTATATGTAAAGAAAAATCGGAATTCTCTAGTGTTGTTTCGATATTTAAATTTTATTTTTTTAGGAGTTCTATATTTCTCGATAGGTGTTAACTTACCTGAATAATTAATTGATTAATTAATATATGTAGATATTTTATACTTTAATGAATTCTATACGGTTCTATTTAACTCATTCAATGAATAACAACAAATTTTACGTGGCTAATTGGTGAAAAAAGGCCGCAATTCTCGTTAACGACTGAGTTATTGTCGATAAAGTAGATTTTCCTTATATCATTTGATTTTTTTGAATATTTATGTCATTTTCCAAATTGTATAGTTTAAGATCTTGCTTTTCAGGTAAAACATACTGAATCGATAAATTTCTATTTAGTTACATTGAATAAAAATAAAAAAACATTCAAATAACTAAATTGAAAATCAAACGAAATCTATTCGGGCGGTTTTGCAGCAGTGCTGCTTTAGGCGGCAGAAGCTGTAATTAAGATCTTCAGGCGATTTTTGAAACGTGTTTATTTAATTTCTCAGATCGCGCTCTTCGTATTCTAACCTTCATGTGTCAATAAAATTTTCAAAAATAATCAACAGTTTTATCAACATCTTGATTAGTATGTAAGCAATTTTCTAGTTTATTTTATTGAAAATATTCAAATCTTCTCAGTGTTGAAACACAAAAATGTCAATTTTCAGTTTGTTTTCATGCTTGTAAAATTTCGACTATCCTAAAGATCGTTATTACCTCATTAAGTGATTAAGTTGACTTCAATTAACTCAAATTTACTCAAAATATTGTACTATTAATACGTTGCTCCGTCGATGTGAAAAAACCGGTATTGTTAATAAAGTAGATATTTTTTTTACCATTCGAATTGTTTAAAAATATTAATCAAAATATTGTTTTGTTTTTCAGGTAATATGACTTTTGTAACAACATCAACAACAATAAAGTTCCATGAATTTCCATCCGGCCAAATTTTACATCATTATCAACCAAATAATGGAAATAACGGTTCAATTCGAAGTGTTTCATTCAGTAAAGATGGTAATTGGTTAAGTTTAGTATCAAGTATAGACAGTTTAGCGGAAATTATTAGTATAAAAAACGATGATTTGAAATTAATTCATAGAATTGAAACAATAATCGAACCAACATGTTGTTCATTCCAAAATACAACGAAAAAGAATTTATTGCTTGGTACAAAAAATGGTCAAATTTATCTTTATGATATTAAAACGAGAAATACAAAAAAGACATTTTCTCGAAAAATGTCAACAACATCAATGGTAAATGAAATTGAATTTAGTATAAAAGATAATTATATTATTGCAAGTTATGAAAATGGTGATGGGAATTTGTTTAGTAATTTAACAAATACATTAATTGGTAAATTGAGAATGCCCAAAAACCATTTGATAAATACATTGAAAGCGAATCCATTAAAAAATAATTTACTTGCTGGTGGTAGTAAAGATGGTGCTATAATTGTATGGGATATCAATAACTTGAATAAAATACGTTATTTCAATGATAATATACATAAAGCACCAATAACAAAAGTATTATTTTCACCAATACATCCTGAATTGATAATATCAACTGGTTTAGATCGACAGTTCTGTTTTCACGATATCAATAATAGTAATAATAATAAAATTATTAAAAATTTCCATATCGATAATTGTATAACAAGTTGTGACTTTTCACCAGATGGTAAATATATTTTATTTGGTACACAAAATGGTAAAGTTCATATATATGATATGAGAAAATTAACTGAAGCAATTCATATATTCAATGTTGATGGTAATCAAAAATCACCAATTGGAAATTTATTATTTAAACGGCATCGTTATGATGATGGGAAAAATGATTGTACAATTTCAAGTATTGATTGTGATAAAATTGATAATAATCATGAAAAATCAAAAATTGAACAGCAACAAGAAAATGAATCAATTCATTTACATGATATCTCAATCAATAATGAATCACCACCAAAAACGAATAATAATGAAAATGAGAATGATTCATCATTCATGGTTGAAATTGGTTTAGATCGTAATAAATTGTTTGATTCAATCCATCATGATGATACTAATTTATTGAAAATTGAAGAGAAAAATTTACTATCTCCATTATCATCTAATTTAACGAAACATTTACAAGAAAAAGTGGGAATTGAATGTACATCAACACCAATTGCAACAACAGTAACAAAAGAAAAGAATGTCGATATAAATAATCCAGTATTTGAAATGATGAAAGATGGATTGAAACCAATTATTGATGATTTAAAACAAATTAAAGATGAATTTAAGATTAAAATGGATGAATTAAAAAATCATAATGATTATCAAATATATTTATTGAGAAATGATTTGAAATCATATCATTATAAACAGTTGATGGTGATGGTGAAAGAATCAATAAAAACTGAGAATTCTTTCAAAATTCTACAAAACGAATTCATTAATAATGAACAAGATCGACAACAACCATCAAATTATGAAATGTTATATCAAGAAAATTTATTATTGAAACAGAGGATAGCTCAATTAGAACAGCAATTGGATATGAACTCGAATTGTTGAATTTTTGTAAGTTTTCTAATAAAATTTTATTTTCCATTTCTTGATTATCGATAAATGAAGCCCTCATTTCACTATTGCTTTTTTGGAATTTTTGGAAAATTCAAGTGAATTAGTATTGGGGGAGGGCGATAAATATTGCGAATTTAACATCCAAATATACGCCATTTTTATTACAGCTCTAACAAAAACAAAAGAAAAATAATAATCTACAAACAATATTATCATTATATCATCAACTATAACTATAATTTTATTATTATTTATTATCATACACAACAAATATTAACTATGATTAATTAATTAAAGAAGAAACATTTTCTTATTTTTCATTCTAGTAATAATATATTTGATAATAATTAACGGTAGATATTACTTAAAATTCTTATCAATATTGCTATTTTTTTTTAATTTTACTTTTATTACAATTAAATTACATGTGTCAGTGTTTAGGTTTTTTTTTTTAAATAGGCAAATTTTATATCTAGGATTCATTTATTTATTTATTTTGTTAATTTTATTCTATATATTATTTTAGATCTAGAATTTTCATGTGGTGGAAACAGGCACGGATTATTATTATTATTATTATTTTAGATAAATAATGTAATTTTGCCAAGACAAAAAGCTCCAATTCTATTTATTTATTTTTTTTGTTATTTTAACAGCACTTTAGGTGAAATTTTCATAGTTTTCTTTCTCTCTTCATGTCTTTAAAATTCGCTAAACTAATTGAGTGCATCTATGAATAATAATTAGAATTTAATTTCTTCTTGTGTGATTTTTTTTTTTTGAATTAAACAATTACAAACTACAATCTATATTGATATGATGTTGATATTGTTTGTTGCATACTGCAGTCTCTTTTGATCAATTCCAAATAACCAAAATAAAATTGATTAAAGAATTATTGTCATTTATAGAAATAATCGAAATAAATCCAAAATTAATCCGTGCCTGATTTTCTTTGTTTTCTTGACAAATATAGGACTTAAAATTAAGTTTATTATAATTATTACTATTATCAAGTTATTATTTTTTTTTTTTGAAAAGAATTGGACTCATCCAGAGTGAGGGAGGAAGTGTATTCTTGTTTTTTAGGAAATATTTATAATGAGCTCACTTATTATTATTAATATTATTACTAATTACATTCAATGATTATTATTTTTTTTTCCGCAAAAAAAATGGGATGGGCAGGATTATAAGTAAAATTGAAACAAATTTCCATTTTGAAATTTAAAATGTTCAGATCAAAGATATCACTTGTTATTATCTTTCAATTATTTTTTTTATGGAATCAGTCGAATAGTTTCATTGAATTGTCTTTCATTTGTTTTTTTCTTCTTATTATTAATTAATAATAACTTCGAAATGGCTCGGAATTAATTAAATAGTTTTGTTTTCACTTTTTACACATACCACTCTTTAATATCTTTACTATCTCGTTTCTTCGATGATGATGATGATGTTTTACCTATCATTTGTTGTCCATTTTTACTGTTATCGCCATTTCTCAATGCCCCATTCAATTGATATTGTTGTGATTGATTTAGTCCACCGCCACCACTACCATTTGATGATAATGGTGGTAATAATGCGGCATTTGGATTTGTTGTTTGTTGATAATTTTTATTATTGCCATCATCGATTTTGAATGAACGGTCATTACGTGATTTGAATTTCAATATTATCAAAATTATCAAAATTACAGCAATTAATGCACCAGCAATGATACCAATAATTAATGCTACAATTTCGGATGTTTCTGAAGTAACACGTTCTAGTTGTTTATTATTGTTACGTTTTGTTGGATAGAAATCTTCAATAATTATAGAAGGTGGCTGTGGTCGAATTTGATGTTTTGTTGTTGTTTGTATCACTGTTGTTGATAACGTTATTGTTGGTGATGTTGTTGTTGATGTTAATTCGTCTTCTTCTTGTGTAATTATTGTTGGTATCAATGATGATGATGGTGTTGATGATGAATCTATTGTTGGTATTGTTGTTGTTAATGTTGATTGTAAATTTGTTGTTATTTCATCAGATTTTATTGTTGAATTAATAGGAATTGGTGATGCCAAATCAGTATTATGTTGTGATAATGTTGTTGTATCTTCTGATGTAACAATTTCACCGGAACCAGAACCAGTAAAACAATCTTCATCATCACACGGTTTTCCTATACCATTTTCTGGAGATGGTAATTTTGATGGTTTCTTTGTTGGTATTAATGATGGTTTTGTTGGGGGTATATAAACTGGTGTGATTAAATCATCATCAACATCATCACCACTACCATTTTCTGGTAATGGTGGACATTCATCTTCATCATCACCATTATTACAACCAGAACCAGCACCACTAAATACTAAATCATCTTCAATACCACTAAAGCCAGATGGTGGTGTTTGTTGCATTTTATTATTATCATAAAGTTGTTTTTGTTGTTGTTGTTGTTGTTTATCGAATATATTCGAGATTAATTGTACATCACCACGTATTGTTGTATGTACATCTTTTTCAACAACTAAATCGAATATACGTAAACCATTTATGACAATACCAGAAATTATACCATTAAATGAACGTTCTATATGTGATTTTTTCTTATTCCATTTACCACCAATTTGGATTTGTGCTTGACTATTGAATATTTCTAATTGATGGTGATAATGATGATTATTATGATGATGAATATTATTGTTATTATTATTACTTGATGATGATGGATATGTTGTTTGAACATTATAATCATCAATTTGTAATGATGAATTATAGCCAATACGATTGAATTTTATTATATGATATGAATTATCATTAACTTTTATTGATATATCACCAATTGGATGATCGGTTGATCCTAAATTATAAACAACAAAAACATTACCCTCAACCTATAAAAATAAAAATAAAATTAGAAGAGATAGAATTCTTGTTGATTTTCGTACAACTTACAATTTCAATTTCAATATAATCGTTTGATGTACCGCTAATAATTCTCAATAATACAGCATCTGATTTTGTTGTTATAAAACCTAACGCTATATGATCTTCTTCCATTTCAGGACGATTATCTTCGGGGAATGTGTACGTTATAATGCCACGATTTGGACCAAATTCATACGATATTGATTCTAATAATAAGAATTGAATTCAATTTAATTGTACAAAAATGGATAATTAATGGATAATACCATCAGAACAAGTAGGTCCTGTAAATGATGTCATATCACAATCACACGTATACGAGTGCCATTGTTGCACACAAACTCCACCATTTGCACATACATTATGACTACATTTAGCTAATGATTGACCTAAAACAAAAACAAAATAGACGTATATTCAATAAAAACAAATGAGTTTTTAAATATTGCGATACCTTCACAACCAGCAGTTACTAATGAACTATGTATAACAGCATCTTCTAATATATTCGGTGATTCGCCATTTAAATCTAAGCCTGCTAGACAGCCTTCATAGCCATATTTCGATTTTATATAATTTTGCGGCAATTGCAAATATAAATCTTTATATACACCTCCTAAATATAATATACCATCTAATTTCAAATTACCATTATTACCATTATGTACTATCAAATTATTATCATCAATCATTAATGTATGTTTTGTTTTTGTTGGTCGTCTAATACTAACTTGATGCCATTGATTATCATTCAATGATTTCTCTAATGTATCATGTAATATTATCACCTTATTACCATCATTATTATTACTATTATTATCATTACCAATATTTATAATATAATGTATATGTCCATTGACTAATTCAATTGCGATAAAATCGTCGTTTTTGCCGCCATTAAATAAAATCAAGCCGTTCAATTCTTGTGTTTTGAACATAAAATCGATATTAATTGTCGAATATGCCCGTAACATCGGCAATCCGATAAATGTGTGTTTTGAATTGAATGTTATCGGTCGATGTAAATAATTATTGTTTGTATTTGGATTTCGTCTTAGAAAATTTGCCATTATTTTAATTTTTGGATAATTTGGTATTATCAATTCATTATTATTAATTTCATCATCGGTATTATTATTATTAGTGTTTAATATACGTCCCAATTCGATAAATTCAATATTGTTGAAATAGAATTGTTGAATTTCACCATGAAAATTTGGTACAGTTGTTGATAAACTAATTTCATCTTCATTATGATATAAACCACCCAAATAAATAGTGCGCCATTGTAATGTATTATATTTACTTTGGATTTCAGCTGGAAAATCAATAGAAAAACAATTATTAATTGCAGAATACGAATATTGTGATTGAATTTTAAAATTTTCTGATTGTTTTGTGACGCCATTGATAGATATCTATAATACCGACTGGAATGAATCTGAATATTTTGGTTCCAATAATTAATCACTATTGATTATAAAAATAAAAACGAAGAGCCTAATTTAATAGATAATTATTCTTCATCATCACATAATTATATCTTCATTTATTATATTTTAGCGCTATCTGCTCGATTAGATTGAGAATTTTGTTGAACTTCTCTCCAATAGGTGGCGCTAATAGTATTTGATTTTCAATAAAATTTATCAATTTTAAATTATTTTTGATTAAATTAATGAAAAAGGGAGCGATAAGATGAGTAAAACAGCCCTTACCTCTGATTGGTGCTTGCATGTCTAATTGTAGCTTCAAATTTGAGCCTCTACGCGAGAAACGAATTGTATGCCATTCATTATCGTTAACGTTTTGTCCAGCTAATAGAATTTTGTCTTTTTCTTTATCTTCTAGTTTCTTGTCTTTAACGTTCAAACGTAATGCTAAACGTATACGTCCAGCCGCTATTGCTAATTCAATACGATCACCTGTTTCTAATGTATTCGTTATCAATAATAGACCCAATGGTTTTGTTGTACGGAAACGTATCAAAATTTCTTCAATTTGTGTTATAATCTCTTTATCCATTTTAATTTCGATAAATTGCGTTGAATTGAAACTGACTGTTGGTGCTAATTTCCCACAAGTTGGACCAGTAAATATCGTATTTGTACAATCACAAATGAAACGATTCCATCCTTCTGTACATAAACCGCCATTTAAACATGGCTGTGATGGACACTGGGATGGTTGCAAATGGCACAGTGTACGAATTGATCCTTGAATTAATAAAAAATATTATTATTAAAAATATGGGCATGGTTGAATATTTCAGAAACTCACCAGAATCTTGTCCTCGAGCATAATTTGCAACATCAACAGCCTCATTATTCATAATTAAATCTTTAAAACAACCAACGAAACCTTGCTGTAATACAGCCGTCCATAAACCATCTGGGATCGGTATATCGGAAAATGGCGATCCCAAACCACCCACGTACATATTACCATCTAATTCTAAGCTAGTTGAACCATCTACTTGACAACCGAAGAAAAAACAGTAATTCAATATGAATTATCAATGAAAACGTAGGTGTGAATAAAGTACTTTTTATACAGAGTGTCCCAACTGAATGATTCCCTCATTTATATCTCGTTTATTTTAGGGGATATTTCCATAAATAAACGAGATATAAATGGGGACGTTTCGGCCGGGACAGCCTGTATTTACCAGCCGTTTTGTAATCCGTATGGAAGCCATCGACGGTGATGCGTGCATCACGGCCTATCCGTCGGAATATCACATCATGCCATTTGCCATCGTCGACACGACGACGTGAACCACGCTGTTTTGATACTCCGGATCCAAGGTCCAAATGTACGTAAATATGACCATTATAGATTTCTATAGCGAATAAATCCACCTTTAGCACCGGAAAAACAGAAAACGAAATTATCAATAATTCGAATGTTATTTGATCAATGCAGTTCTTACTCTAGGTGGTCTCACGCCGCCATTAAATAAAATTAAGCCATTCGCTTCGTTTGTGCGAAATTTAAACGAAATATTACCAGCCTTTTTGGCATTCCACGGCGGCAATATCTAATAATAAATAATAATCAGAATTAATAATAATAGTGATTATAATAAATTTCATTATTACTAGATGTGATTCTCGCGTTGTGAATGTGATCGGATCGTGAAATTCACCAGTCGGACATTTATAATCTAGATGGCCAACAACTGAAATTAAATGGCTACCAGAACGGCCCAATTCTAATAAATTCAACCTCAATGTGTCCGCAACGAATTCCACCTGAGAAAAAAATCAAATCGATCGCTTTATGAATTAACCAAAATTTTTTTCCTTGGAAATTCTCACTTTTCGCATACATCCAACAAAGTTATTGTGGACACGTGCACCAGGTAAGGCACGTGTATTGATACTACCACCCACATAGACACGACTCGATGATAACATGGTGAATTTGCCCGCTATATGCGAATGATCGGCATAAACACCATCGACAACAGCTGACAACTACAAATCATGATAGTTACAGTGCGTTCCAGCTAAAGCGTAAATGCTCCGTTAAGTCCTTATTTTTGAGGAAAATGAACAACAATTTTCAAGATTCCTCAAGGGGTCACTTCGAGATTGTTTGAGGTGTAAGAGCGACTTTATGGCTATTTTGGAAATGGCTCAAATCAAAATCAATTTTCTCAATTTTGATCGAATCAAAAAAAATGTGATTAGAAAAGAATGAGCAGGATGTCGTGTATATGTTGACGGAAAATTGTCTCTCAAGTTATCCGTATGCGGTCAAAAAAAAATTGAGGAAAATTCGAATTAGAGAGGTGAAATTCATCGATATTTATTATCACACTATTTGGTAATTTTCGTTTTAAATATAAATATTATTTTTTTTGATTTGATGCAAATTGGGACGGTTGATTTTCGAAATAGCAATCACGGTCACTCTTATATCTCGGACAATCTTCAAGTGATCCCTTAAAGGACCCTCAAAGTCGCTTCTTTCGAAAATAAGGCTGTCATAAAACATTTACACTTTAGCTGGAACAGACTGTATGTATGATCGCACAATTATCTGAGGATTTTTGACTTGGTTGTGAATCGAGAATTCGCTGGGATTGAAACAAGACAGTGAGCTATCATAAAACAATCAAACAAAACAAAGAGATAGTCAAAATGGTGGATTTTTTCGATTTATTACTGATTATTCTATTTTCATTGTTAAAGTCGAAAATTTTTGATCCATAATTTGAGTCAAATACTCTGATTTATTAAGAACTTCATGTTAACGAGCAAGCTCATCATTATTTTGATACTCATTTATATTACTGTTCTTAGTTTTTTTTTACGCGAATAGACGAACAAATTCTCTCTGTGTTTATTTATAATCGGATTTCTTTTCGTTTGCTGGCAAAATTTCAGAAAATAATGCGCTCAACATACAAATAACTTTGTTTATTTGTTTTTGCTTGTTTATCCATAAATAAAGGATAGCAACTTCTAATTAATTCAATCAGAAAATACAACTTACTCGACAAAAACTTGTAATGGCTGAAATCTAAAAAGAGACAACAACGATTAAATTTAATATAGGAAACATCCGAAAAGGTCCCCAATCTCGTTGATACAAATCAGTCTCTCTTATTTCGCATTTATAGAATGATTATGAGATAATTAATAAATCGATACTTTTTCGCTAGTCATCATTTTTAATATGACAATTAATTTTATGTGAGATGAGAATACCTACATGTGTTAGCAACGGCAATAAACAAAGAAAGATGATGGCTAGCGAAAAAGTCTTCCACATCTATAAATATGAATATTAAGTTCTACACAATTATTCCTATGAATAAACGAGATATAGATGGGGGAACTTTTCGGGTGGGACAGTCTGTATAAGCAACAGAAACAAAACAACATGATAATTTACCTCTTGAATACGTCGATGGACACTAACTTTATGCCATTGATTGTCATCGAAACGGACTTTATTTGGTTTAATTTGCATTTCTTGTTTACCGTTCGATAAGCCCATTGTTAAACTGAGACAGCCATCTTTGATTGCGACATTTAGATAATCGGTACCATCACCTTATAAATTGTCTCGTATTAATATTGAATCCAATAATTATAATAATTAATTAATCGATTGATTACCAGTATAGAAGAATAATCCGTTCGGCTGTCTAGTTTTGAAATAGAAAGTCACCGAATCTTGAGCGCTAACTATCGGTTCGCCGCCAGTCTGGCTCAAATCGTACGATAGAAACTCTTCACCACGGAACACAGCCTCCGATGGGGCCTTATCTGGGACAAAATCGAATCACTTAATTTTATTGAAAACGAGCGAATATCAAATTGGGCCTTTTTTCGTACCAACATAGAGACTTTGTTTACCTTTTTCGCAATATTCTCCCTCATAATCGGGATTGCGACATTCGCAAATTGGTCCACTATCGGTTGATATACAAATCCCACCATGTTGACATGGATCGCGAATCTCGCAAGCATCACTACTATTGCCGCGTAAAATCTATAACATCAATAAAATATAAAATTGAAATTATTCTCAATTTATTGATTCGTTGAAAGTTTTCTTTTGATTATAATCACAGCTGAGTTTATCTGTATACGCGAAGCTGGATTATCCGCATCTATTGAATTCCAGTGATTAATGAAACGTCTCTATTTTGTTTCGTCTCAGATGGATTTTAATTTTTAATATCAAAAAATTATCCATTCGAATAAACGTTATACAGAGTGATTCAAACTCGAGGTCCATCATGGGAATCTCAGTTATATTAAGTCCTAAACTTATGGTTTAAATTTGGCAAAGTTGCTAAATTCTATGCTCTTCACTAATATGCAAACAATTTTCAGGTGGATACCGTGGAAAACTTTGAAAAACTGAAAAATCCGATTGCAGTTATTTGGCTATAACTTTTTGATTTTTCAAGATCTTTCAATTTTGAGGAGCAACTTTTGATTTTTCATCTCATGTTGTTATTGCTTGTCGGATACATCGATTCGTTTTTGTTTGAATCAATTTTCTTATTTCTTATGGACGCCATTTTGCATATTCACTTTAATCTGGTGGGTAACCATGGAAACGTTTGACAAACAATCCATTATAAGTAGTTTTCGTTTTGTATAGTACTAAAGGTAACTTGATAATATTGAGCATCTTGAGTACTTTATTGTACTTAACCTCAACAAACTATCAAGTGTGCTACATGTTGAATCAAGAAAAAATATGCTATCGAATAAAGAGAAAATCTGAAATGGCGTCTATAAGAAATAAAGAAGTTGATATCAATATCCGAAAACCATGAGATGAAGAATTGAAGTTAAATTTAAGTCTAGGACTTGAGATAACTGGTGGCTCTCTATTTTGAATCGCTCTGTATATTTACATGATTTATCGAAAATATTCCCCATTCTTTTTTAAATTTTTCTGTTAAAGCAATTTAGCGAAACGTTAAGAATTTTGGTTGGTCAGTTTCTTTGCAGAGATTATATCGATTTATTTATTTATTTATTTATTTATGTATTTATTTATATTGAACAGTTCGCGTGAATAAATTTTGTGACATTTTGTTGAAGGACAATAGATTTCTGTTTAGCGTGTAAACGAATTCATTAATAATTCTTTTTTCCATACAAAAATACAAGATGAATTATCATTATTATTATTATTATTACTTTTTTTCATTATTGCTATTATCATTTGATTTTATATTTTGTCTAGAAATTCCGCAAATAATTATTTATATTCATCGATATATGTACAAACATTTGTGTATGTATTTATTTATTTATTTACGTGTGTATTGTGTACATACATATGTATGAACATATAAAGATAATTATGTAATGTAATTCGACTGAACCGGCGTCGTTGAAATGATAGAGGGGGAAACGACGCTTACGAACAACTTATTAGTTGTGTCGTCGGCGTCACGACGGACTTGCAGTTTCATATGGATCCGAGACGTAGGTGATGGTTATGGTGTGGTAGTGGTAGTGGGGGGGAAAAGGGCAGACAGATCAATATATGAATGGACTAAGAGTATTGGGCGTGTCGTCAACAACCACGTGGTCTCATCCATAGCATCCCATCCCTCTCACTCTCTTTCTGTACAACTGTTTATCTTTGTCTTTCATTTCAATTATTCTGATATTTATTTATAATTATCGAATTTTCCTTCAAATTTTCTCTCATTACCATTATTATTATTATTATTATTAATTATTTGTAGAATAGCAATGAATAAATGAATAAACAACAAACAGCTAGAGAAAGAGAGTGAAGCTTGGAACAACAAACAAATGATTTTATTTTTGTTTCTCGAATATTTTCAGTACCACCTACGCCAAATCATGAATTATTAAACAATATAGGTGAAGTAAAAAAAGCAAAACAGTTTATCTATATATAGTATAGAATAAACGAAAATTTTTGAAGAAAAACAAAACGGAAAATTGGCTTTCTCTAATTGAAACTACGGATTTTCCTATTTTTTTGATGTAGAAGAACAACTCACCCGAGATTGAGGTAGACAGATACCTTCTGTTCCTGCAATAATGCCACCGTCACACTGAAAAAACACAAGTCGGAATTTTCAGAGAGTTTTCTTTTTTTTTTTATTTTTTGTTAAATTTTGGAAACTTCTATTTCGCTTGTTTTCAAATCAATAATAAGCAATAATGACGATAACCATGATAATAGTAATAATAATAATA
>JAZBGZ010000766.1:6094-30304 GCA_037414795.1 Stenodera caucasica | reverse complement strand
AATCTTTATTAATTTATTATTAAATCTGGAATCTCACCGATATCATTTTTGTTTGGATTATAGAAAGCATTCACAACGGCCGGATCTGTGGACCATTTGTCTTTATCGACTGGTTGTCGGAGTTTCTGTTGATTTTGTTCAGCATCGAATTTGAAAATATTCAAAATATTTACCAAAAATTCAGTCTTGGTTATGTTCAACTGAAATAAGGGAAGTTTTTATTGAAGAAAAATTTAATTGTTATTCCGAAAATTTACAGTCGCGTATTCCTTTAATAATTCTTCTTTATTTGTTATCAATTTCGGATATCCGATACGTTCATTCATTGCATCGGCTTTTTCTTTAGCAACAGCTCGTGTTTCATCATCCATCCAATCATTTTCAGCTAGTAATTCGTTAAAAGCCTCTCGGATCGTATGTATCATTGTTAATGCTGTTTCCTGCTCAATAAACGGGTAAACATTATTAAAATAATTGCGAATCAATTAGACAAATTAGAATCTCACTCACTTTACTATCATGATTGAAATTATCCCGTATAAATAGAGCACCAACGGCCATTCCCAATTTTTTATTCGTCCATTCAACGCACTGCGACCATCGGTGGCGTTCACTTAAAACACCTTGGAGAATTTTACGGAACTCAACTCGCTCTTTCTGATAATCGTCGATCATATGAGCCGACAGGGACATCACCAATCGCCATAAAACATAGTTGTGGATCACTCTGCGAAAAATACGAAAGCGGCCTAATTATCGCTCGTTAATCGATATTTTTACAGGTCCTTCTCGCACGCCTAACTCAAGAAAACTTGGTTTGGTGCGTAGAGAATCAACTAAATCGGATAGGACGAGGAGTGATGAGATATGGGAAATTTTTGGAATTGAAATTATGAAATTTCTCTGTTTGGCTTTCGAATTGCTTTACCTGCGGTCGGTCTCCGCCAAGATCTTCCCCATTTCTATAAAATACGACAAACCATAAGCCACAACTGGTTCATTCTCACCAATATCGGCATCTAGAAACGATCTCAGATATTCTAGCCATTTAATTTGCGGTACGATACTTTGTAATTCGTGTAATGTTAATTTCCTGTAAATGGCACTAGTGTCATGTCGGTCGGCTTCCGGCAGCCATGCCTGTAAGACAATTTGAGCGGAAATTATCGGAATTCTCCAAAAAAAACTTGATAATATTTGAGGATAATTTTAGAAATTCATCAACTCACTTTAGCTAGACGTTTCTCGAAATCAACAACTTGCTGTAATTCTTGACTGGCTGTTGTTTTATTCGCACCTAATAAAACGGCAGTATTGGTCATGTATTTATGATAAGCTGCCATATCGCCTTCGCTACTTGTTTTTAAATAATAATCGCGACTAGGTAATGCCAAATGCATCTGGTCCAACTAGAATAGACATCCACTAATCACTAAACTATAATTATTTTACAAAAATAATAATAAATAAATTTCAATTACTACAACATCAATTCTCATCCTGAATCTCTCCAGCTAGGTATACAGCATGCTTTCTCATACCTACTTCTTACTTTGTGCGCACCTGGATGATGTTAACAGAGCTGTTTTTATCATCTGGCCCAATCCACTCTTCTATCAATATACCTTCATTATAAATGCCGCGAACACGACCCAATAGAATTTCAATTGGAAATTCCGGTGGTTGCCAATTTGGTTTTGTTACAGGCCATCCACCTAACGAATCTAATACATTACGAATTGGCTCATCGCTGATCTTGCGAATCTGAACTGGACCGAATAAATTTAGAATAAATAATAAGAGCAAACATCAGCGATGGAGCTCGAGTGATTTTTTTTTTCTCTCTCATCGCTACTAAATATGCAAACTTACGAATATCCATGCAACTGTTGTAGAAGGTCTTCGCTTTTCTTGTCGCCTCATTGTCTTTTAAATTTATTGGCTCCTCTAATACGCCTTAACATGATTAATGTTGAAGAGTTACAATTTTTTTTTTCGATTTTTTGATTCGAAATTTACCTTTTAAAATGACTTGTAATTGATCGGCCATCACTTCAAATGTACTAATTGAACTTCTATCTTCCGGTATAACATGTTTTTTGTTCCATGTGCCGCAAGCGTATTGAAAAAAATCCACACAGGGATCAGCTGAATGGTCCATAGCGCTCAACAAAGATGAAGCTATTTGAAACATAAAAGGCTTCATTTAGACTACATTCATGAGAAGGATTCACACTTTATGTTCTATGGGAAGAAACAGTTTATTTTTGCAATTTTCAGAGACTATAAACGATTCCCTTTAGATTTTTACGCGAAAAACTTGACAATCACCTGATAAAATATGCAAATCCGGGTGTTCTTTAAGATTGTTGGGCGAAGTTTGAAACAAACTAATAACCGTTAATGAAAGTGAAACCCCACAACAATGAACTTCAGCTGTATCGTTAATTATTTACCTCCGAATGAGGGATATTTATGGAAATTTATTTGAATAAATCTGTCAAATTATGTGGAGCGAGAGCCGAGAGGAATATCAGAATCCTGCAATTATTGCGTCAAACTAAACTAAAACATCAAAGTTAGGCAGCCGAATGCGAACGTTAATTTGAAAAACAATTTATGATGAAGATAATTTAGCGCCGACTTAGATATAAAGAGGGCCCTTGAAAAATAAACTGGCGTTATTAAAACTGCGCCTCTAGTGAGAAGTAATCTGAGACTTGAAAATGAATATTCATTTTATTTCAATTTCCTTCAATAATTATTTAATTTTCTTAAGCTTCGAGTTAGAAAAAATTTGCGGCCAGATTATAAAGTTGAGTATCAACTTGAAATGATTAAAAAATTGAGAAACTTTTAAGAATTCCAAATCATTATCATTTTCTTATTGCCGCTTCGTTTTACGTTTCGCGTAACTTTTCGCTCATTTTCACGCAATAATTACATGATTTTCCCATTTTAATTTGAAGCTGTTCCAATTTGCTACTTGTTATTTTAATTTGAATTAATCGAGCGCTATGTACATAATTTTCACAAATTTAAATTGACAGAAATTTAATCTCCCATCCTGCTCGTGAAATCCGATAATAGAATTATACTGATAGTGGAATTAATTGGATCCATTTCGGTTTTCCACTAATGAAAATCTCTTGATTGTTGCGAATGTTTTTAATGGAAATTGAAACTGATTCGAATTAATTTTTTTTTCAGAAATTCCCCTTTTTCGCTATTATTTCGAACAATATTACAAATTGAATTTATTTCATTTGTTTTCTCTTTTGACTTGCACGCAATAATACAAATTTTGGTCTTATCACGGAATATTATTGTTTTTCATCTTTATGTTTCCATTTATCAAATGTTTACATTATTATTATGACTTTCTTCGAGCTTTTTTTATAATAGTAGATGGGATCCCTTGAGGATTTGATATCGTAAAAAGGAAAATGACAAAGATATCTGAGAGGTCAAGGTTAAGCGTTTTTTTTCTGTGTGTTGTTTCAAAACATGAAAGAGAAACTGTAACACTCACCTGTTCGAACGCATTCTTCAGTTAAACAGACAAGTCTTTTCTTTTCTGTAACAATTTTCCATCATTATTCTCTCAATTTATACACCTGGATTAAATAGTGAATCATTGGAGCTAATCAACTAAATTTCATTGTTATATTGCGGAAAAAAATTAAACAAAAAGATATTTTGGCCTGTAGTCCTCAAACTTGCGACAATTTTCCAGTTTTTCGGCTTGGTTCCAACTTTGTTGAATTTTTGGTGAAGAAGATAGGATTCTACTTTGGAATTTTTCACATTTTCCGGTTGTGTCGCTAGTTTTAGAGCTGCTGGTTTATATTCATTTATGTTCATCACGAATTTTTTTGAACGGAATTCTTTTGATTTGCCAATCGAGCAGATTATCAAAATTGATTCATCTATTCTGTCTGATCTCTTTGAACGAGAACATCAAAGCTCAAATGAAACAAAACAGGAAATATAAAATGGTACTTTATGGAAATTTATATTCAAAATAAATAATGCTAATAATAAACTGTTTAGACGCCTAATAAAAATATAACATTCTGCAATCACTCATTTTTATTTTGTTGCAGATTGCAGTTTCGCTTCCAATGAAATAACAGCTTTTGAAATTAACTGACTGTAAAGCAATCATCGATGTTATTTTCTCTTTTCCCCGTCAATTTTGTTCACTGATATATTTTTTTTAAAATTAATTGAACATTGTCGAATTCACAATTTATTTCGACATTCGACCAAAATTGGTTAATCAAATCAAGTCCACAATTGTAATTTGAACAAAAATGGTAGCACAATTCGACAGGTTTACGATATTATTCATGATTCGTTTCATAAAAACCGACAATTATTCTGCCTTAAAAGCTGATATGTTCGTTTTAATCTTGAATAGGAATTTAAAGCGAGTCTCGTACGAAATTACGGAATAGTTTGATCTAAATTAATTATTCAATTATAGTTGTAACTTTCCGAATAATCGATCACTATTATGCAAACTAGATTTTCATAATTTAGTTAAATTACTTCAAGACAAGAGTGATAGTATCACTATTAATGTATTTAAAGTGCACCCCTTCTAACTAATAGTTTAATAAACTCAACATCGACCTCGGGTCCATAGTGGAGGACCTTGGAAATTAATTGATGAAATATTAATTAGTCCGAGCAATAAATATCAACCGGAAAGGCCAAAATCTTGTACGTTGCATTGTCGATCATCAAGGTATTCACCCCGATTTCTACGAATCCAACATTAAAGTGGCTCATTAAATTTAAATTAGGGCTCATTAGCTTGGATTCGATCGCTAGACATCAATCAGTATGGAATGAATAAAGTTTTTGCCTAATATTAAACAAAACAGAAAAGTTGTATTACTAGGAAGTACTACAATCCATTATTTTAAAATTAATGGAGAAAATTGAATTATTGGAGCTTTTAAGCCGGAAAATTCGAATCAACAAAAATAAACGGTGAGAAATTTCAACGAGTTCATTTCGCGACTTAAGTACTATTTTTTTGTCAACTTACCATTACTGCACTGATGACAATTTGTGGTGTTAACAACAATTAATAATAAAATACCAGAAAAAATAACTAGCGCAATTACTATAGCTACAAGGCATTTTTCTTTGCTTGGTCTATTCTTGGATAAGACCATTGTTTTGGTACTACCATTATCAGTCATTTGTACAACTGTAGTAACCGGTGTTGTGGAATTGATCAAATTTTCGTCTCCTTTTCTTGTTGTTGTTGTTGTTGTTGTTTTCAAATAGCCATTGTTTGTTGTTGATGATGATGATGGTGGAGATGGACATTTCCATTGTTGTTGATCTATTACAGACACATCACTCATCTGGATTGGTCCATTACAGTCCGAATTTGTTAAATTATTCATTTAGATACTCAATTAAAAATATACTAATATTAAACTATAAGTCATTTGTTGTTTTTTGTTTTTTAAATTAATTTATAGCTATAAGAAGCGAACGATTAGTTGAGAATGATAAATTGAATCCTGAAACAATAAAAAATTCGAATGTAACACTTTAAATGCCGATAGTTGATTGGTTACAATCGAATCGAGTTTAAATCATTCGAAAAATTGAAAAAAAGTGCGCGTCTTTTTGATAAAAACAAAAATAGTTGGTGTAATTATAAAAAAGATCGTACTAATTCTCAAGAGATTGTTGCCCTCTCTAAATCGTCCACATTTAGTTCTATTTAGTGTATAAGTACAAAAAAAGCACACGATTCGTATTTTATCGATTATGATATAAGAGGAAAGCACACCTAAACTGCGCCAGGTGAATTTTAGCACTGACACACTATTCGAACGTTGGAGAGTCGGTTTTGAGAACTTGGTATGCTGTAGATATATTGTATATATCTATATACATAATGTACATTGGGTATTATATCTGTGCAAACCACCTGTCATTCGGGGAAGGTCGAGAACAGCGACCCGACGCGAAACTGTACATTATAGTTGGATACCGACGCCCCTCTGGACGCTCGCCGTCGTTGTTGTTGTTGTCGGCGTCACCACCATTATCATGATACCGGCATCCGTTAGTAACATAGTAACATAAACAGTTCCTGGACAAATTCATCACAAAACAAACGAATTTCCACAGATAAAGAACGGAAATGGTATTTGTGCTCGATTATTTGAAAAAACAATTAATCTACCAGCATAATTCCCTATGGCAATATCCAGGCTTCATTATTTATTAGGTATTTAAGCGACTCGGAAAATCCACAAGAGCCACAGAATCCGCCTGGATTACCTATAGATATTTAATACAGTAATTATTACAGTGATAATTCTACTCTAATATTTAGTACGCGTTCAATAGCAAAATTACGGATTAAAGTACACAATTTATGGAATTATTCCATTCCCACTCCTCAATAAAGAAATTCTCTATAAATTTAATTATTGGAAAAATGGTGGATGCGCCGGGAGACATAACAATTATAAAATCTAAATTTTTACAAACTGTTATCGTTATTCAACTTGAGCTAAAATTCAAGATAAAGACTAAATCTATGCCCTACTTTCTAACATATTCCTTCAATGTATCGTCATTATTATTATAGCTGTTTTATGTTTTCAAAAATTTCAACCGGCAACACTTCTCACTATCAAATGGGATTTTTTTTCAAAACTTCAATTCCTATATAATATTGTTTGTCGGCTTCGATATAGTTCCCTGAATATCTATTGTATCCAATTTATGTCGGCTTCTTTAATTTCATTGAATTCTACAGAACAGTAAATTGACAATATTTTATCGAGTTGAGAAATTCCTCTTTTATACAATATAAAATTATAAATAACGTAATCGGAATATGTTTATCTATTCGATAAAGATCAAAATGAAATATCCACCGAGCTCAATTACAAATAAAATTGAATTTAGGCAAAAACGTACGTCTTAATAAATAAAGATGTAAAAAGCTTTTTAAGCGTGCTGTGAATAAATTTAGCTTATAACAAAATTAGTGTGCAACTGTAAACGAAGCGATTGTTTTCATTAATAAAGAATGAGAGCTGTATTTGTGTACAGGAAAAAGTGAGCGAGAGATATTCTGCCGCATTCATGAGCATTTCAAAGAGTAGCCAGGCGTAAGACTGGAAAGCTACTGGAAACATTGCATTAGGAACGGAGTTTGCACCGCAACAAACTCCGTATTGTTTACAGGAATTGATCCAGATAGAAACAGTAAAACGAGTCGAGTGCTTTCTTTTTTTTTTATTTGCCAAAAAAAAACTATTTATGAATCTATTTAGAATTCAGATTACGCGCTCAGATTTGAGCGCCATCTCTGATTAATTTACTGTATCTATTACAGTCTCCGTATCTACTAAACAGTCATATGCTATTGTCATCTAGTACGTATTAGTCAAACTAATTATACAGTTCCCTAATTTATCTTACTGTGAAATTTATAATCGAGTTGGGGTTGTGAAAATGAACCATTTTTGAGAATATAGAAATTTGACGAAAAAATCCAGAACAATTAAATTGGAAAAGGGACACTCATGAAAGTGTGGTAATTATTTTTTTTACACAAAATATTCCTTAATATAATAAAAAGCGAAAAGAAACACGTTGAATTTGAATTAATAAATGTATAGCAGTCTCCAAGAAACAAGAAAGTTCAATTTTTTGTGGAACTTCAGCTCTATAGAATCCGGATTTTCCAAGATCAAAATAACATGATATTAAAGATGATTTTATTGATTCAGTTGGTGTGAATCACAAATGCCCACGATTTTTTTTCAATAAGTGGACGATTTGCGCCTCAACAACCAGACCATAACTGCTGAATAATTGCTGAAATTTAGTCCTTGTTCTGTCTCTTGTTGGTCTTTTGTCCATTTGCTCGGACTTAATTTATACAATATTTCTCGCAATATTGTGATTCGAATTATCGATAGGACTTCAAGTGGAAATCCTACACAACATGTAACTGAAACAATAAAACAACATTCCCAGATTTTAGAAGGAAATATTAACAGGAAACATCTTATGCAAACTGATTCAAATTCTGATTAATTAATATATAATATAATTGGATAGGAATTGTGATGAGTAATTCCCATCATCATCTTTTCATCGATTACATAAGAAGAAAAGAAATTTTCCAATTGTTACGTCTAAATTCGGATATCTCGATGATTTACAGCTGTAATTACCCAATTCTCCCAACAAAAAAATGTTAGTGTTTCGTTATCAGTTTTATATAATTTTTATTACGGAAAAATCTATTAAAATAATTAGCGGCTTGTTTGAATAGCAATAGGGAAGTTTTTGATGAAGATCGAAGAAAACTTTCCCATAAATTGATAGAGGTGAGGAGGTTATTGAAGAGAAAGTGGAGATGATTTTTTCCGAAACTATGTGTGCATTATAGTCTCGTTGCTGATGTCATCTTAGAATTCACCGAAATAAAAAGAAAACGTGACCTAACTATCAACAAATTAGAAAAATATGTATAGGTACTCGAAATTGCAACATGGAATATATTCAAGAAAATTGCAAATTAATTGACTATTCTAAAGGTTTTACTTTTTCACAATATCTTGTTTGTTTAACAAAAAGTTATTAATTAAATTTTTACTAGATAATGAAAAATAAAAGCTACTTGTATTGTTTATAGATGTAGATTGCTTTATGTTTGTTCTTTAATTAAATTTGAAAAATTATCTTTGATATTTTGTTAACAATAATATTAAAAACAATAGGGGAGTTGGGACATATTAAAGAATTTAAAATTTTATTGTTATTTAGTGGGATAACCTTCCAGAACAAACCGCTGCCCCCACTTTAAATACTACATCCTTAAATTATTATCTCTTTTATTCTTCTTATTATTAAATCTTATATTTTATTTGAATAGAACTTTCTATAAGACTTGAATTCAAATAATCTCATGTGAAAAGGTTGAGCTTGTTATTTTAAACAGTTCACGACCAATAATTCCACAATAGCACAATAGAATTTCAATTTCTTTTCTATACTTACAATAATTTGATTATTTATGTTCAGAAAAGTGAATAATCCAATATTTAATCTTGTCGTCGATTTATCAATTTAGAAGATTATTTTAAAATAATATGCTGAATATTTAATTGATTAAGTAACATTCAAACAACCTAAGCTGAATCAATTTAACGTTTCTTTTTTCTTTACTGTCTATAGAAAGTAGTGAAATGATGAGATCCGATCTGTACATTTCCTTAGATTTTGTAAATATCGTAAATACAAAACCAATATTTCACAACGTAAAATTATAATGTGGATTAAGAAAGTCGACAAGAGAAAATCTTCCCATTATCAACTGAAAGATATTTACTAGACGACGTTCGAATTCAGAAGTAGGCAACGTTCAGAATTGAAACAGCACAACATAACTCGAGTTGTGTCATATTTGTAATCATAATAATAATTATTATTATTATAATATCGAATTTCAAGATAGGAGTCTACTTTGATCTGGGCTACATCTCGTTTAGGATCAATTGAAACTTTCCATCTTTTTTCTACCGCAAGACGTGTTTCTCGAAATAGGAAGAAATTCAGATTACTGCGTCTATAAATGAATGGAAGGATGCAAAAAATCGATTTGTACAGAATTAGAACGAATGTTCGGCCTAGATGACTAATTCCAATTGAGATTGTTGTAAAGACCAAAATTGGAGGGGCATCTTGATTGTGTATAGACAGCATTTTTTCACTCATTTTAGATTCTCTAACGAACTAAATACGGGATATTAGGCAAACTATATAAACGATTCTCACGATATTGCATCATTTTTCTCTTCTGTCTATCTATTTCTTTATAATCGACACGGCATCTGTACGAATTTTATTATTAGCGAAAGAAACACTCCTAATGATGACGATCAAACAATTTTCGTCCTATAAAAATTGCCAAAACGATAACTGATATTGAAATTGATAAAAACTTGCTTATTGTTTGAAATAATAGTAGAATTTCAACACAATTTTTTCGAGAAAAAACAATACATTATTTAACTTTTTAGTTAAATTAATTTATATTAAGTATGTATTGTTCATATTTGATTGATGTCAAGATTATTTCGAGCGACCTAAATCTTGCAGGAAAATTTGTTAAAAAATTCGTTTATTAATTGAATCAACAAACCTTATATAATTGCTCCAAATTTATCTGGTTTTATTCTAATTTTGAAATCGATAAAATATTCGCGTTTCACTTTCAATTCGAGAAGTCATGTGAATATTTGTCGAATTAACTCAACTTCCTTCTTCAGCAATCAAAATGTCCATTAAAAAATACGATTTTATGATAATGTTGATTCAATTAGATTATAATTGGATTTTGATTCATGGAAAATAAAAGTAAAAGCAAATTGAAACGACTTGAAAAATAATTTAACGATGCTGATGCTGCAATCGAGGAAAACAAATATAATAGAAACAATAACGATTTGCCAATATAATTCGAATGATCCAATCATTTTCGGTTTCTTGTATTGAAAATAATGTTTGATTAATTATTATTATGTGAGTGTCGATGGAATTCGTCTTGTCAACAATTCAAGGAGTGGATTGGAAAAAATTATGTAACGAAATTGAGAAAAATTCCAATAATGTCATTGTCGACAATAAAAAGAAATTCTTGATTATTTAAAAAGATTCTCTTGAACATCATCAACAAAAAGTTGATGATGGCATTTTGACGTCATAAAGGTGAGGGTCATTTCGATTAATCGTTTTAAAACATTCCACGATTTGTTTACAGCACGATTAATAAATTCACAAAAGCAATTTATCATAACAAGGAGATGAAGAAAACGAAGAGGGCCCTGCGCAATTTCCATATCATTCAATCCAGCTATCAAAATATCTAATCAACTTAACAAGATATATTTACAGATAAGTTGAACGGATATATCTAATTATCCTGTTTTAAAAGGGACAAATTCAATGATCTTTATAGTATTTGTCGTCAGTTTGTGTCCAACAATGCGTCTAAAATATTTTATAATTGTGTCAGTTTTATTGATTTGTTCTTCGTTGATAATTGATGGGAAACGGAGCCGAGGCCGCAGTAGAGGATCATCTGGATCTTCATCATCATCATTTTGGAATCGAAAATCGAAGAATGGCAACAGTCCAAGTGAAAAAGCCCCAAAAACACCACAAGCAATACCGCCACCACCCAAACCATTGAAACCGGTCGAAAAACCAAAACCAGTTGAGAAACCGAAGCCTTCAGCACCGATTGAAAATAAAACACCAATACAAGAAACTGGATTGAAAAAAGAAAATTCGAATCTACAACAAAACACACCGAACTCCGGACGGCCGATCGGATGGAACGTCGACGGGCAAAATCCGGGCATAAAACAACAGCACATCAATCCGTCACAGAGCGGATATCCCAATCCCAACTCTAACCCCAGCAACTATCCCAACTCGAATTACCCAAATTCCAATTCTGGCAACTATCCCAACTCGAATTTCCAAAATTCCAATCCTGGGAATTATCACAATCCCAATGGAAATTATCCGAATTCGAATTTTCAAAATTCCAATCCTGGAAATTATCCCAACTCGAATTTCCAAAATTCCAATCCAGGAAATTATCCCCATGGAGGTTATCCTAATACGGGAATGGGATATCCGAATCAGGGCGCTTATCCGCAATATCCTGGTTATAACAGCGGTATGGGCGGATATGGCGGCAATCATGGTGGTTCATGGTTCGGTGGTAGAGGGTCTGGATTCGGTGGTTACGGCGGTTATGGCGGATATGGGGCATTGGCTGGTTACGGTGCGAAAAAATCTGGCGGTTTATTGGGTAAACATCCAGTCCGTAATATTCTGGGTGGTTTATTCGTTTGGTATCTAATTTCTGGATTAACACGTCGACCATATCAAGTCTATAATTATTATAATCAACCAAAAGAGGAACAACAAGAGATAACATTACCGGCTAATTTATTGACATTATGTAATGAGAATGTGACGAATTTATGTGTACCAGGAACTTATGCTCTTTGTACAACTAACAATTCAATACTTTGTGTTGCTAGTATGCAATCAACACAGCCATGTCAAGATGATAGTACCGGAAATTGTATCAAAAGTACCATAAAATGTGAAGATATGAACGATGAACTTTGTCAAAATAAAACAACTTCCGATAATACAACAACTATCAATTTACCATGCTTTACAAATATGACATTGGATACAACCCAAAGTAGTTCCAATGATATTAAAGTACCATTTAGTGAGAACCATCGATATTGTGTCACAACAATGGCTGTTCCTGATAATACGCCATCAAATTCAACGGAAATCGTCCAACCAGAAATTGGTAATTCAACAACAATATCACCAATAGTACTCAATGTTACCAGCAACATTACCAATTCCAGCACAACAGTTGAAGAGAAATCGTAATCTAGATTGTAGTATTTATTGATTAAATGATCAAATAAATCCGATTCAAATAAAAATAGTAATAATAATAATAATGAAAAAACAGTAGTCGTTATTTTTCCTTTTTCGCTCAAGTACCAATTGAAGATAATAACTACTCAATTAATGCCTCTCTCACTCTTGCTTTAGTGTTGTTTTGTAATTGCAAAATAATCCGGTGACGAAATAACGACCTCTAAGATTATTATTCAAATCAAAAAGTCGGATGAAAGAGTAACAGGTACCGTCCATCCGGCGTTTATCATCATCTATCTTTTTCTAACAATAAGAAGCCTTGATTAGTGGAATCCGCATTCTATCCTTCGATTATTCTATATTATTATAACATCAAAAAAAAATATTCCAAATGTATTCACACGGGAATCGATTGTGATTATTATTTAACGTACCATCTTCTATAGTACTACTGCTGCTAGGCTAGAGACGACCTTAAAGATGACTTTCACTTTATAAACTACTTTAATAATAATAATAATAATAATGTTGATGATGAATATATTTACAATTTATAAGAAGATTTTTAGTTAAATGATAGGGAAAAACTGTAATTAGCATTTTTTCATTGTTTTTTTCTTGTTTATATCGAAGGTCAGAATTCTGTTAATATTTGCATCACGAATCAAGCTATTTATATGGTTGAAGAAGAGTCATTGGTATTTTTATACATAAGCGTTCATTTCTGGTTTCTTCACCTTTACCATTTAAATCGTTTTTATCGACGATTCTTCCAATATTTTCGCAGACTTGATGAGAAGAATGAAAATGTTCATCAACATTATTATCGTTTCTCTCGCAGATCCGGTATTCGTTTGAATCTCTCGAACGTCCTTGTACAATATTTCTGTATTAACATAAATTCTTCAACATAAAGCAAAAGAAATCGAGAGTGTTAGTAAATCTTCTATCCCACCACTTGAACATATTCTTAAAGTTTAGCCTCAAGCAGTCAGCCCCTCTTCAAAGGACATCCTTTCACTGGGACTGTCTTGTAAAGATGCATCTCTGCTACGTCTTCAGTTAGCCAGCGGCTTCCCAACATGAAGAGTGCCAGTGTATTTATCTTAATAGGTGAGTACAAGGACAACATCGTTTGAAAGTTGTTTTCGAAATGAAGAAGTGTAGTAAGTGATGAGAATTGTGGAAATTGAAGACATTTTTGAAGATTCTCATGTATATTAACAATGGACTATAACGATGTGAATTGTTGTTGGAACATAAAGGGCATAATTTCAATAATTACATAAGACAATGACATTTCGCAATGTGTCTCTCACATAGAATCCAAGCAAATTGGTTTTATGTAATTTGACTAAAATTTATGTATCAAAACTGATGAAATTCATACGAGTCAAATTAGAAATTTTTATTTATTAAGAATCGTTGAATAAATTATTGAAAAGCAGAAGAATTGTTTCTAGTCTTGGCGCATCCGCCATTTCTACTCGCTTAAATTGTGTATTTTTATTGTAGGAATTTGTGCCGGTTGGGCATCAGCCCAATTTCTAAACAACCGTCCATTCCCAACATACAGTTTAGAAAATATGCCCGATACGGAATTTTCATGCCGTGACAAAATTCTAGGTGGTTATTATGCCGATGCCGAAACGCAATGTCAAATGTTTCATGTTTGTGTAAAAGTGGCCGGAGTTGGAGTAAGTTTTTCATTAGCTGAATAATTCAATTTTTGATAAATCAACAATATTAATTTGGAAAATTTAAGATTCAAGATTTCCGGTTCTTGTGCCCGAACGGTACTGCCTTCGATCAGGACCATCAAATTTGTGCGGATTGGGAAGACGTCGATTGCGATGCTACAACTTTGTATTATTCAAGTGATAATTTCGACCTTTACCGTATCGGATCAGGTAACTTTCACTTCTCATCTTTAGGCGTAACTTACACGACACAATTTATGTACAGTTATTTATTACATCATTGCTAATTTTTTTTTCTTTCTGTTGATGCTATTTTGAAAGGATTTGAATCGAAAGCAGTGAAATATGGTGAAGATGAGGAAACGTTCGCTTTACAACGGGCCGAAACTGGAGATGCCCGTTTAAATCGTGAACATCAAACTCAACGAGTTAACCAACAAAAAGAACAAGCAGCTAAACGACGACCTGTACAACAACAACAACAACAAAATAATGATCGTGATATTTTCAAAACTTCGAGCAGTTCGAATTTCTTTAATAATCGCAATAACGGTAAAGAAGATGACGATGATGATAGTGACGATAATGTGAATATTAACCAAGATCGAGATCCAGAACAGAAACGGAAATTGATCCGTAAACAACAAAATCGTCGACCTATCGAAAATCAAAATAACAACAATAATTATGATCAACAACAGAATAATCGTCGACCCATTGAAAATCAACAACAGAATAATCGCCGATCTCAATCATCGAATCAAGAGAATCGTCGACCGCAAAACCGAAACAATCAAGATTATCAAGAGAGGAATAATTATGAAGCTCAAACATATCGACCACAACGACCGGCAGGTTTTTCCAATAATTATGCCGGAAGTAGTCATGTTCCGACAACATCAACAACAACAAGACCATCAACTACAACAATCAATGATGATCAATATACAACGGCTATCAATAATTATCGATACAGAACTGCACAACGTAGTCAACAACAATACGACGAAATTTATCGAACAAATTCCCCATCAACATCATCGACAGCTTACAAAATCAGCACTCCAGCACCTTTTAGACAAACCCAACAATACAATCGTCCAGTACCAACAACTTCAGCAACAACAACAACAACAACAACAACACAAAAGCCACAAAAAGAAACGGAGAATTATCCATCGAATTTTCCAGTTGTAACAACAAAAAGACCGAATTATCCCACAACAACTAGATATACACAACCAGAAACTGTACAATATGACGTATCTAAAGTGAAATCAACTGTAACGGAAAACTATCCAACAACTAAATATACGCAACAATTCAAACAATCAGAGAATTATCCAACAACACCGTTCCAAAATAAGAAGCCTACAACTTTTGGGAAAACGGAAAATTATCCGAGT
Source organism: Stenodera caucasica (assembly GCA_037414795.1). Taxonomy (NCBI): domain Eukaryota; kingdom Metazoa; phylum Arthropoda; class Insecta; order Coleoptera; family Meloidae; genus Stenodera; species Stenodera caucasica. The sequence goes on along the minus strand of JAZBGZ010000766.1, from coordinate 14,709 downwards.
ACGGTAGCGCCGAAAGTGAAACCATCAACCCAATTCAATAATAATTATAATAATAATAATAATAATAATAATAATAATAATTATCCTTCGACATTTTCGCCAAAAACGAATTCAGCTTATACGCAAATCAATCAACAAACAACACAATACAAATCGAATAATCAACCGACACCATTCAAATCAAATCAACCAACACCATTTAGTACACCGAGAACAACACCAGTTACACAATATACACCAACGGTGCCAAAAATAACAACAACAACACCGGTACCTGCGCCCAAACAACAACCATTGAGATCGAACCGTTTCGATGAGACACAATATGATGATGGGTCATATGATGTAACGAAATATGATCGTAAAAATAATGATGATGAATTTTTGAAAACTGCTCATAGTCAAAATATCGCCAATAGCCGTAATGAATATATCAAATCAACAACAAAAAATAATTATCAACAATCGACACAAAAACCGCAATATGAATCACCCAGACCGTTTTCAGTAACAACAAATACACCATCAACACCGGCCCCTTATAAAAAATCACCACCAACACCACCACCACCACCACCACCATCGAATAATGGTAACAACAATAACAACAATAAAAATAATAATACACCAAAAAAAGTGAAGGATGTAAGCTATGATTACGCCTACTACGATACAAATATTGGCAGTGAACCAGAATATGATGTCGATACAGAAATTAAAAAATCAACAGCGAAAAATTAGAAATATTATGTTGATTATATGAATTTTTGTTGAGTCTGTTTGTTTATACATATATGATCATCTTTAAAATATTCCCCAAAAATAAAACAGTATTTTTTCCGAATAAGTAGAGTTGCTGCACGTCCTATTTTTGGTTTTAGTGTTTTTTCCAGTATGGCCTGCTTTAAATATTATGTAGCAGCTCTAAAAATATATCAATTTATTATTTTTTTATAATCTTAAGGTTGTACATATTGTATTATTTTATTGAATCAAATAAAACACTGTTATATAAACTATTTTGTGTATTTTTTATGGATAAATAATTACAGCTAGTTCACTCTAAGATGACTAGCGAGTCTCGTTATCATAGCAACATAATAGATGTTGATCAGATAGTGATAAATATTCACAATAATTGTCAGATGATTATTCATAATTAAGGGCGGGTCATCCCTAAAGTGAGTCTCTGAAATTGCCACTAGAGCGGCACATGGCTAACTAATGTGGATAAGCTAGAATTCCTACTTACCGATAGAGTTTTCTCACAGAAATAATGATCAAACGTAGAAAAATAATAGGCTAATTAGAATTGTCAAAATAGCCTAACAGCATCATTACTTATGTTAAAGTGTATAATTTCATTGAATCCATATTGAAATTCTTCTCCCCTCTATCATTGTCTTATAGGCTTATCGTATGGGATGAAACATAAATGTCAAAACAAAGAGATTTTGACGTATGATCGATCAATTGTTTATATTATTGAGGATGTGATTGTTATACAGGGTGGAGCAAAAGTATCAAATAATGGCTGTAGCTTTTTAATTTGGAAATTTATGAACAAATATTTAATATAAAAGTTGTTTGGTTTATTATTATGCTTGATGTGACCCTTTCAGTTTGTTCCTATCTTCTTTTGTTTCGCTGCAATTGCAACCAACTTTGTTTTTTTAAATGATACCCATATATTTTTTTTGAGATTTTCAAACAAGCGTATTTTTCTGTATTTAATAATAGAATTTGGTCATTATGGAAAAAATTATAATCAAGAAAAAATCTATTCACTGAGTAATAAAATACAATTATCAAGAATGCCATGCCATGTATTTTATTACTTGATGAATGAATTTGTTCTTCTTCATCTATTTTTTTTAAATTATTTTTTCTTTTCCCATAATGGCAAAATTTTATTATTGAATACAGAAAAATACGCTTGTTTGAAAATCCCAAAAAAAATATATAGGTGCTATTTAAAAAAACAAAGTTGGTTGCAATTGCAGCAAAACAAAAGAAGATAGAGGCAAACTTGAAGGGTCACATGATGCATAATAATAAACCAAGCAACTTTTATATCGAAAATTTTTTCATAACTTTTCAAATTAAAAAGCTAAGCCATTATTTGATACTTTTGTTCTACGCTATATAAAGTGATAAATCATTAGGTTGGGGATTTAACTAATCCAATAAAATAGCTACGGCAATAAACAGCGTTAAACGTAACCTTGGGCTCAATCTATAGGTCCGGTCCTTATTTATGATTTAACAACTGTAGAATGATAAAAGTGACAAAATTATGGAAATAACATCACTTCTCAAACTATTAATAGACCTTGAGATCATATAATTCACATAAAATAACATTTTCATTGGTATTTAACTAAAAAAATTGAAGATTTCGACACCCATGAGCCTAGCTATACAGGGTGTTTCGCAAAAGAACCGACATAGAGCAGGAGCCGAAAAAATGGCGATTTAACGCAACTTACTCATATACTAAGTTGCACCCCTAAGAAGTTATAATCCTTCAAAGTAGGCTTTCAAGTTTCGAAAAAAATCAATATTTTAATAATATGTACTTCAACTTGGAAAAACCAAATTTGGAACACGTTTTTGAATGTACCAAGAGTAATAATCAATACTAAGTGGAGATCAATCAAAGCATTCTCAAGGGTTGATTGGGGATGATGCACCCTCAAAATGTGGCAGAATTTCTGAGCCTGTTGGCGGATTTGAAAAATTATCATTTTATTCTGGGGAAAACTTTATTCTTGATTTTTTTTACTTATGTTATTCTTCAAAAAACTTCGTTGTTTCCAAGAAAAAACCGAATAACTAAAGACACGTCATTAATGTTCACTACTCAAAATCATCGAAAATTCAATGGTTGGCTATGAAATTTATAGCTCAAATTCAAAAATCAGCAAACCAGTGAGAATAAGAATAATTTCATAGAAAAACAAACAAATCAAACAACAGAAATAATTTGAGCTAAAATTCATAGCCAACCATTGAATTTTCGATGATTTTGAGTACTTAATATTTATTACGTGGCCTCAGTTATTCGGGTTTTTCTTAAAAACAACAAAGTTTTTCGAAAAATAACAAGAGTGAAAACAGTTCAAGAATTAAATTTTCCACACAATGAAGTGATAATTTTTCAAGTTCGCCAACAGGTTGAGAAATTGTGTCACATTTTAAGGGTGCATCATCCTTAATCAACCCTTCAGAATGCTTCAATTGATCTCTACTTACTATCGATTTAACACTCTTGGTATATTCATAACGTGTACCAACTTTGGTTTTCTCAAGTTGAAGAATTATTGATAAATTGATTTTTTTCGAAATTTGAAAGCCTATTTTCGAGGATTATAACTTCTTAGGGGTGCAACTTTGTATATGAGTAAGTTGCGTTGAATCACCATATTTTAGGCTCCCCTATATGTCCCTGCTCTGTGTCAAATCTTATGCGAAACACCTGTATAATCTTTCACCCGGCGCCTCCACCATTTTGCAGCATCAATTTCGTAGCTCATACTTTCTACATTTATCTATAGAATTTAAGCGTTTTTTTTGGAATTTTATTCAAGATAAGAAATATATTGAACTAAATAATGATTTTTAGAGGTCTAAATAATGTGTCATCAATTACAGTTTCGATTAATTAATTCTTAGAATTTTGCTCCTATTGTTTCCTGAAATATGAAATTCAAAAAAACAAAAATGTAACAAAATCGTTTATTCAATTAAATATATTAATAAATGGTCATAACAAAATCTGTATTACATAATTAGCTGGATTTTCAAATTATTTCAACAGGACTCTATGATTATTTGATTACAAAATTTCGAATTCACAATTCATTATTTATAAACATCGAATTGGCTTTGTTTTCGTACAAATCAATTTCTCATCGTCGAAATATGTACCTAAATCACAAACAAATTTCATATCAAGCAATTGATTTTTCGTATATCCTGTTGTACAATAATGAAACAAACGACAGTCTCTAGGATCTGAATAGAATCTATTGATTATTTTACCGAAACAATTGAAAATGAATTGATTACGATTTATTGGGAATTTATCAAAGGACGATGATAACGGTGTTGTGTTCAGTTCTTTATGTTTATCGATTTCCGATTGAGTTGGGTTGGCACTTTTATCCAACAGAGGATCACTTGATGGAATATCTTCGATATATTCTGTATTTGTTATTGGTTTTATTGTTGTAGTTGTTGTTGTTGTCGCTAAATAATCATCAGAAGATCGTACAACGGAACCAAATCTATGGCGAGAATTTGATTTTCTACGCAATCCTGCTAAAGGCTTCCGTACAGAATTAGAACTATATCGTCTAGTATTTCGTCCTCTTGAAATATTCCGACGCCTTGTTGTTGAAATTGCAGGAATCGTGGTTGTTTCAATCGGTGTCATTATAGTTGATGATCTCTCATCAACTATAATTTCAGTAGTTGATCTAATTTTCACCATTTCAGGAGTTACTGTTGTAGTTTCAGCAGTTTCAGTCGATTGTTCCCAAATTTTTGTGGAACTATCTTCGGTCATTGCTTCAATAAAAGTTGCACCAATATCGCTTTCAGTTGTTGTTTCTCTATCGAAATTTCTATCTGTTGTTGTTCTTTCGGTTTCAGTTTCTTTAGTTGTTGTGGTCCTTTCATCGGTAGTATTTTCAGTTATTGTAGGTTCAGTAGTCGTTTCTTTTAAATTATTTTCAGTCGTAATTGTTGTAGCTTCGTTTTTCGATAGTTCATGATAAACCAAAGGCTCGTAATTATCATCAATATAATAATCATCATTTCCATGATTATTTTCCGGAATAATTGTCGTAGTTTCATTTTTCATTTCTTCACGATAAACTAAAGCTTCGTAATTATCATCAACGTAATAATCGTCATTTCGGTGATATTTTCGTGTTGTAGTCAAATTTTCAGCAGTCTCTTTTTCAGTTACACTAAGTATATCACCAACAATATTGAATTTACTGCCGCGTTTAAATAAACTATTTTGATTGATATTGTCAATTTTTGGTGGTACATCAAAATTGGCCCCCAATTCATGATTAATCTCGGTTATATCATCCGGTTTCACCGGTATACTAATCGTTGTTGATTTACTTCGATCTTTATACCAATCGAATAGAAATTTCAGCACATCAACTGCTTCTTGTTCAGTTTTAATAATATCGGAACGTTTCACATTGATGATACTACGTCGTTTACGTTTTTGGGTCTTCTTCAATTTCGGTACATCATGAAAGAACGTCTCTAAATCGTGATCTTTATAATATTCATCATCGAATTTCGTTGATGATTGTTCTAATAGTGGCGTCAAGCCGATTGTTCCTAACGAATAATTTAAACGACGTCCACTAGCATCACTTACACTAGCACTAGCACTGATTATAATTCTTGGCGGTGGTGATTGTTGCTGTGGCAGGGGTTGATGGTCGTTTGTGTAACGTTTCGTTTCAATATGTTTGGCTAAAGTGAATGGAGCCGGTGAACTGAACGTTAACGGTGGTAATGTTGGTAAAGGTAATTGTAATTTTTGCGGCTTCTCCGTATTATAATGATCCTGATGATGATGATGATGATAATCATTAGATGATTTTGAAATTGCTACAAACGGGTTTCTATAAGTTGTTACAATTAATTTTCGTGTTGTTGGTATATTCGATGTTGTTGTTCTTATCCGATATAATTCCGGATTATAATTAGCATAATTTGAACGATATTGATAATGTCGTGGTTGTTCAGTTTCAATATATAATTCATCACTGTTATCACTATTATCAGCACGATAGGTGAAACTGTAATTGATATCACTCGGTGTTACAGCTTGATTTTGTTGATGATGATGATGATTATTGTGAGTTAAATCATAATTAACTACAGTTTTCGGTTTTTGCGTTGTTGTAATCAATATTGGTCTATTGAGCTGTTCTAGTTGTTTCTCATTTTGATAATTGCTAAAAATTATAGTTTGTTTATTATTATTATTGTTGTTATTATTAATATTTTCACTAGTTTGTTGAAAGTTTGGTTTTTTTTGAATAATAGGAGGTGCGCCCGGATTCAAACTAATATTAATCTCTTCTGGATTGAATCGAATATCTGGAGGACTGGCTATTGGAAAATGATGAGTTGACACTACTTTTGGTTGACTAACAGTTGTTAAAATTGGTGTTCGAGTTGTTGACAATTTGATGGATTTAATAGTTGTTGATGTTGTTGTTGATGGGGTTGTTGTGGTAGTTGAAGATTTTATAATTATCGGTAAATCAGTCTCTGGAGATTCTAAAATTAATTCTATATTAAAAAAAAATAATAATAATTGAATAAATTGAATATTCTAATAGTGAAACCTTCTAAGATTGGTGGTTGGGTATTTCCATATAATTCTAAATTCAAGCTATAAAATTGTTCGGATTTGGAACAATCAACTTCATCGATACGTTCACAAACTCTCGTTTCCTAAAATTTAAATCATTAAAAATTCCAGAAATTCCCCAATATTGCACGATCCAACTCAAAAGTACACAAATTTCATAAACTGAATGTCATATAATACTATACTATGTATTAAACAGATTCATGATATGCCATTGATGACGTAAGAGAAAATCAGAAGTACCACTACATAAGTCATTTTGCTTGTTATAAGTGCATTAAAAAGTCAACTTGGCGGTATTCGAAAAGTTGGCAGCTTGGCTGTCAAAATTGCTACGTTTTCAAGGTTACTTGTTTCAATTTGAAATATGAATTTTTTATATTTGTTGAGTAATTGAGAACACTTTTTCGTTGAAGAAGAACTATTTTAAGTGTCATGCTTTTTCTACTCAACTGGCAACAGTGTTCAAGTTCCGAGCCTGCTATAGTTGTGTACGTTTGAACTGTAACAGACTATAATATGGGTGGTTAAATTACCTGATCGAATACGGTTCCATTTAGACATAAAAACCGTATATCCATTGGTTCGTCCAATTGTCCAATTGTACAAACATGAAACATTTGACAGTTCGTTTCAAGATCAGCATAATAACCACCAATTACTTTACCAACACATGTAAAATTCGTATCTGGTAGATTATCGAAATCTAAAAATTGCTAGAAAATGATTCAAATAACAATTAGTAAATATCAAAGAAGGTGTATTGTTTTTTTTTTTGTTTATAGTTGTTGTTATTGTTGTGCAACAAAATTATTCAATAAGAATAGAATAGATAATTATGAATGAGTCAGATTAATATCAATAAATGCAAGGCCTCACTGTATAAATATGTGCATGAAATTGTTGAGATTTTCTAATGGCAATGTCTGCCCACTAGATTAAATCGAATAATCTTCAATGAATTACGAAATTATAATCATACGTCAATCTGTTTGTTGAAAGCCTAAGTTTTCGACATCAGTATCAAAAATTTCGAGGACAGGAACCAAGTCACGTTCAACATATTTTGAATTGAGAAGACACATGAATGAATTTTTATCAAAAATACTATAGAAATTCGTACTTTTTCAACAATTTTTTTGTATGCTCTAATTCGCCATATTTATTCAAAGTCTATCTTAAGACCCTTCCTGATGCTGAATTTCCTGCAAAGTTTCTAATATCGCGTCAAAATTTTTGAAACTTATCCTCGAGGATCTCAGATAGCTTCCCAATTTTCAATTTATAATATTTTCTTGTCCTTAACAGAACTTTAGTTTCTCGTATTTGATGGAAATCTCCAATTTTTCCGAATAACTTTCAAATTTCACATTTCTAATCAAATTCTGATCTTTCTGTGAACTTGTTCGATAAATAATGCAATCATTCGCTAGACTTTTCGTTTTTCATTCAAGATTATAGAATTTCCAGTCACATAATTACTTTATTTTGAATAATGTTTCAGTAGAGAATCAAATCAAAAATTTTTTTGCATCTTTTAAATTGAATTTGCATTTGTTTGTTGCTAAGTGGAAGTATACGACGTCAACTATGACGTCACTTTACTACCAGATTTTTGTGATAATTTCCACTTTCACAAATTTTAGATCTCCAATTTTTATTACGACAACAACAACAACAAGCAATGAAAATCATTTATATCATCATTCAAATAATAAGTTGATAATATTTCTAAAATTTTACATAATTCGTATTAATTTACCTATTAGGATTCGAAATTGGACGTTTCTAAAACAATCTGACCTAACATCATCGTACAATTTACACAACTTCCTTTTCTCACTTTTTAGAAATATTATTTATTAATAATGAATGAATGAATGAATGATTTGTAGTCTGTAGAAATCAGTGATTTTAACATTTTCATATATAAAATATAGGTAGAAAAAACAACTTACTCCAGGTTCCAATGCTAACGACATATAACCAAATCCAAAAAGGTAGAGCCATAGTAGACCTGCAACATAATAAATAATGTTTTTGTTTAAATAATCTATGACTCAAAAAATCATTCTTCCTTTCTAAGATGATAGATTTTTTCTTTTAAAAATTAATGAGAGAAATCTTGTATGATCCATAAATAATAGAACAATTTGTTTTTTAGTTATGAATTTAAAAGAAGTGTACATTAAACAATTCT
>JAZBGZ010000765.1:0-16137 GCA_037414795.1 Stenodera caucasica | reverse complement strand
TTTTTTTTCGATGAAAGAATCACGTTTGTTCTATTTTTTTTTATATAGTTGTTACGTAATTTTTGTTTTGTTATTCTCTCCATTTTGTTCGAGACATAGATTGATGTTTTATAATTCTAAATAAGGATAGGAGAATATATGGAAATGTAGAAAGGAAAACGTCTTTCCGGTACTTGAATTATTCCCACAATACTTCAACTAGAAAGACAGATGTCTAGAACTTAAGACAGGTAGAGTTTTTCCTTATCGATCTAAAGTATCAAATAATCAAATTAATTACAAATAGAATCTAGTTACTATTGAAATTTCCATAGATATTTTGATTAATTAATTATTGTATTATTGTTGTAAGGGGTGGATTTTCATTGTTGAACTTGCGACCTTTTCTCAGGTCGTTTTATACGGATCGTCGATCAGACAACAATGCACCTTGCATTTGATCTTTTGTTTCATTCCTATTATTCATCGTCTATCTCTTTTGTTTTTTCTAAGGCTTCATGGTAACGTAAGCATAGTGAACAGGATGATCGTGATAGGACCTCCTGTAGCCTTGATTTCTATTTTATCCATCTCATATTTTTTCGCTCGTTAATTACTAAAACTATGGGAAAATTACACGATTATATCAAACTGAATTGAGTCGAGAAAATTAACGAAAATTGATCAAATATGTGGGTTTTATTTGGAATAATTTCAATTTCAAGTGGGCTTGTTGGTATTCATTTTGCACATTGTTATAATAATCTAGTCGTCTTACATAATAATGAGAAAAAAAAAACAAACAAAAAAATTCTATTATAAATGGGATAATTTCGAGATCTTTGATAGGGACAAGTTTTTTTAAAAAAAAAACAAACGTCTATAGTACGGAAATAGAGTCGCATCATTTTTATGATGATTATCATCATCATCATCATCATCATTGAGTTTTAGGTCGTCGGCCTTTCTGGCTCTCACACAATTTCGTATTTTCGAAACACACAATTTTTTAATTTTCCTAGTCCGAAAATCTATTTTTGGGTCCGTTTGCAGTTTAGTTTATGAAAATTTGTAGGTGGTCCACTTTCCAATTCCGGATTCTCATATATCTTATTATATTGTAATAAAAAAAAATATATATATTATAATTTTCCGTATAATAAAATAATGATATTAATAATGAATATGGTAATTTTTTTTTTTAATGTGGAATGATTTATTACTGACATAGAAAATTAATACTGATTTAAATAAATTTGAGCCTTTCGGCACTAGAAATTCAAATTGAAACAAAACACACAATTGTAGGAAATATACGGGGCGGAAAAAAATTATAGTTTTTGAAAAATAATAAAAAAAATTAGAGTTATTTCTCTACTATCTGTTTTTCCGCTTGCTTGAGTGCGTAACTTATAACTATATTGCAACTGGTGTAAGTAATTATTGCGGAAGAAGAGACAAATAAGGTAGAGAATGACAGATTAAGAATGGTTTAACGGTTGAATTATTAATCCTTTCCTTAAAAAAAAAAAAAACAAAAAAAAATTTTTTTTGAGTTATTTACTAACAAAAAATTCGACTTGGATCAATGAATTTTATTATCTATTTGATAATCGTACAAAATTTTAATCTAAAGATAAAAATAATGGCCGGATAGAAATCTTTATAATGCAATTTATAATTGAAGATAATCCTAACATATAAATTATTATTATTATTATTATTAATTAAAAATTAATATTTTCTTTGTTCTTTGTGTATTTTGTCATGCAAAAAATGAACTTCTGTATTATTATTTTTATTATTATTATTGTGAATTATTGCAACAATAGTTTGTGGTTTGGATTTATGTTGAGTTAATTTCTATAAATTAGCGTTTTTCTAACTAGGGCATTTCCACAGGGGGTCGAGAAATGTTTGAAAATTATTGTGTAATGTTGTTTTTTCTAATAATAGTTTATAGTCTAGAGTTTTTCCTTTGATTTTTCCCAATTCGAAAATTTTGCGTTATTGCTAGCAAATATCAGAAGTCGTTAAATTTCGGCTTAATTTCTGAGAGATTTTAGAATTTTCAGTTATTAGATTCATGAATTTTTTTTGGAAAATGTCAAATTTTTCTTGGAAAAGATGCTGGAATTTTCTCACGATTCTTAGCAGAATTGTTTCAATCTTGTCAGTTTCTCATGAGTTTTATGGAAATTTTCAGGATTGTTCATCAATTTGTTGAGTTTTTCAGTCAATATTTCACATTTCAGAGAAATTTCACAAAATCAGGAAAATTAATCATACTTTCTGAGAGTTTTCCAAATTTCAATCTATTCATGACAAATTCTTCAAGATTTTCAGGTATAATTTCAGGTTTTTCGACTCTCCATTTATTCATCGAATGTTAATTATTGACTCAAATTATAACAGAAATTATTTGAAATTTTTCAGAAATATATTTTCGAGTTTGTGTTATTTGATTATAATTTTTTATTTCTATTTGTTATTTTCCATAGAAAAAAATTCTGAAATTTTCTCACGATTCTTAGCAGAATTGTTGTTCACCAATTTTTGTTTTTCAGCCAATATTCCACATTATAGAAAAATTTCCCATTTTCCAAATCGAATATTTGTCCAGATATCATTTTTCTCTAATGAGTTTTGGTCTTTATTTTGATTTTCCGAAAAAATTACAGGCGTTCCAAAAAAAATTTGGTTCATTTCAGGCAAATTTCTGAGAGTTTTCAGATTTTTAATTGACGAGATTAAAGTTTTTTTGCGAATTTCTGTTTATTTGGAATTTTCCACGTTTTTCAGATTTTTAAATGATCTCCATAACTTTTCACAATTTTATTATTTACAGTTTTTCATTTTATGATATATTTTTTTATTTATTACTAGATGAATCATATTTTCTTATCTGTTTTTACGATTTCTATGAAAAATTTGGAGATATTTACAAATTGTTGAATTTTCCACTCAATATTCCACATTTCAGAGAAATTTCTCATTTTCCAAATCGAATATGTCCAGTTATTATTTTTCTCTAATGTTAAGAGTTTTGATTTTCCGAGAAAATTATAGGCGTTCTAAAAATTTTGGTTCATTTCAGGCGAATTTCTGAAAGTTTTTAGAATTTTCATTTACGAGTTGTTTTGCAAATTTTGTATTCCGAAAATTTCCATTTATTTGAAATTCACCACGTTTTTCAGGCTTTTCAACTGTATTACTAGATAAATTATATTTTTTATCTGTTTTTCACGATTTTTATGAAAAATTTCAGGTTATTCACAAATTTCTAAGTTTTTCAGTCAACATTCTACATTTCAGAGAAATTTCACATTTTTCAATTCGAACTCTTATCTTGGTATCAATGTTTCTAATGTTAAAATTCTTGACCATTTTTTTTTGATTATCCGATAAAATTACAGACGTTCCAAAAATTTGGCCGATTTCTAAGAGATTTTTAGAATTTCCATTCTCTCTCAAACTATTCCATAATTTTCATGAATTCTCGCAATTATAATTTAACTAATTTTCATTATTATTTTGTCCAATATTTCTGTTCATCAACCAAATTTTCAGCTTTTCTTGTCAATTTCTCATGACTTAAATTTCAGGACCTTTTCAAATTATTAAGTTTTTCAGTCAATATTTCACCTTTCAGAGAAATTTCACAAGTACCAGTTCAAATATTTGAACAGCTGTTCCATCTCTTGAGTCAAATTTTTTTGATTAGAATCTCTTATCAGTTTTTCAGGATTTTCAAGGCAAAATTCCAATATTTTCTCAAATTACTCAGTTTTTCCGAGGCTCAATTCGAATATTTCTAGTCGAAATTTTTCTTCCATTCTCTTCATTTTCCGATTCTAAAGATTTTCCCAATATTCAACTACTTGTCCCGTTTAAATTTTGACAGTTTTCTGAATTTTCACTGAAAATTCTAGAAAACACTCAATTTATTCAACATTTTGAAAGTTCCTGTTATTTTGAAATTTTTATCATTCAAGAAATACGATTTTAACAATCACAACCATATTTAAGTAAATAATGGAAATAAAATCGTATTTATAACATCAAAGACTTGATTTTTCATGAAATTTCCCCTATTTCACCATCTAAACTAATAAAGCTCCTTAACAAGAACCAACTGTTCTAGTCAATAAGTATGGAGGTTAATGAGACTTAACTAGTAATTGATAGATATGAAAAGAAAGATAAAAAGAGATAGAGAAAGAGAGAGATAGATAGAGACATCATCGAAATTAACAATACTCCTTTATTTACATAAACACAAATTTTTAAATACCATATAAAAAATCAATTGTTTATTATTCGAACTAATCTTAAAAATTAATAGTACAAATTTTATGTTTTTTATTATTATTATTATCATTCTACAATAATAACAAAATTATTTCTTGTTATTGATTGTTTAAAGTTTACCTTATTTGTATGTAAATTATTGTAACCAGGCCATCGATTGTTGTTTTTCTAAAAAATAAAAAATCCCCAACCATAGTAAAGGACTTTTAATCACCTGTTTCCAATAATATTTTTATTATCTGATAAGCATAAATGGGCTCAATAGTTTATTAGAAAATCAATATAAAATTTGAACTGTTAATCGATATAATTTCGAACTCCAAAAACTAATTGGATGTCTTCTATTTTTGTTTTTTTGCTCGTAAAAGTTTGTTTAAATCAAACAACAGGTGTTTATTAATCAAATCAAGGTGAAAAAATCGAGATGAAACGCTCTTATTGGGAGAGAAATTATAGTTTCTATTTATTTATTCAATTATTATTATTATTATTAATAATAAATTAATATTATTAATATGTATAAGAAAGAGTAGGGTGAACAATAGAAATTGTATGGTTGACAAAAACGTGAGATTGCCCAAGGTGATCTCTGATCAACCGAGCAAACGATATACAACAACAACAACAACAATAACAACAACATAAGTAAAGATCAAAGTAGTCCGACTTGTGACTTGAAAAACAAAAAAATTATTCCATAACATCGATATTTAATTCATGTACGAATTTTTATTCGGAAGACTACAGTAATGACCTTAAATAAAACAATTGTACCTTAAAATAATTAATCTAGTTACAGTGTATTCAAATTAGAAAAAAACAAAACATATAACATAGAAACATAGACAATAGTTGGATTAAGTATTATTAATTAAACGACTTAAGTCGTGGGAGTTTGATCTTGGTTGAAACTGAGAAATAACTAAGCACACAATGACTCTGTTTTCCATTTGTTGTTGTTGTTGTTGTTGTTGTTGCTGCTGTTGGAGTAACAACAACAACAACAGCACCCAATGGTGTTGACCCCAACATTACTTATAAATATCTAGTGTTCATGAACATCATTTAATGAAACAATAGAGAAACAGGAAGACCTATATTTTGTTTGTTCTTTTTTTCTTTCTTCTTTTGTTTTGTTTTGATAAGAAGAGAACTAATTGACCGGATCTTGTATATTATTTGCATATACGACCTACTAACAAATAATAATTCAACTTACAACTTCATAACTTTCAATAATAAATACAGTAAGTTCCAGAAGAAATTGGAACTGGGTCACAATAAGATATTATTTCGAGAAATAATTGACTCATTTAAAAATCCTGGGATTTAACGATTATTTTTAGGATAGCACAAATTTTATTGTCAAAATGTTATATTTCCTGGTTAATGGAAATTTTAAGCTATAATGACAGACGGAAAATCGAGAAAATTGAATTAATATTTAGATTCTAGAGATGGATTAGATAAATATTTGAAGTGGAAGTTGTGAAGTCTCTTCAAATTGAATATTGACTGAAAAACTTGAAAATTTGGGAAGGTCCTGAAATTTTCCATAAAAATCGTGGGAAAATGACAAAAATTTTTACTGAAATAATAATAAAGAGTAATTTCGAGAAAATAACAAAGAAAACAAGAATATCACGGAAAAATTTGAAGACTTTGGCAAAAGTCTGAGATTATGTCTGAAAATTTGAAGTCAATCGTAATTTATGGAATAAGACATTTTGCCAACTCTTAGAACTTATGATCGAGCAAAATCCTGCAACTCCACAACTCCCAGTAATAATTGCAGTGAGCTCTATGAGGAACGGAACTGGACCAAGATATGCTCGAAATAATGGAACCGCTTGAGAATCTGGGATTGAAAGCTATTTTGGAAATGGCACAACTAAAACCTTGACAGATTCCTTCTTTTTCGATTTGACCCATTTCCAAAATAGCCGCCTCTAAATCCTAAACAATCCTCAAGAAATCTCAAAGAGGACCTCTATATTTTGAGAAAAGGAGCGATTTTCGCAGGACATCCTCTATATGGGAACTCACAACTCCACAACTTCCAGTAATAAATACAGTGAGCTTTACGAGGAATGGAGCAAAATATTTTCAAAATAATGGAATCGTCGAGAATCTGGGATTTGAAAGCTTATTTTGGAGATTGCACAAATTTCAGCTTTACAGCTAATTATTTAACAATTTGACAAAATTAAGGAAACATCTTTAACTCATTTCCAAAATCTCAAACAATCATCAAGAAATTCAATAGAGGACCTCTCTATTTCTCCATTTCATGCGTCATCATATATGGGAGCTCAAAACTCCACAACTTCCAATAATAAATACAGTGAACTTCACGAAGAGCAGACCAAAATATCTTCGAAATAATTGAATCGTTGAGAATCTGGGATTGGAGGATATTTTGGAAATGGCACAAATTTTAACTCACCAACTAATTTCTTGACAATTCGACAAAATTAAGGAACAATCTTCTTTTTTGACCCATTTCCAAGATCCCAAACAATCATCAAGAAATCTCATAGAGGACCTCTATATTTCTAGAAAAGGAGCGATTATCGCAGGACACCCTATATATGGGAACTCACAACTTTCAGTAATAAATACAGTGAGCTTTACGAGAAATGGAGCAGAATATTTTCGAAATAATGGAATTGTCGATTCTTTAACAATTTGACAAAATTAAGGAAAAATCTTCGTCTTCGATCTAACTCATTTCCAAAATCTCAAATCATCAAGAAATCCAATAGAGGACCTCTATATTTCGAGAAGGGGGGCAATTTTCATGCGTCATCATATATGAGAGCTCAAAACTCCACAACTTCCAATGATAAATACAGTGAGCTTTACGAAGAACAGACAAAAATATCTTCGAAATAATGGAATCGTTGAGAATCTGGGATTGGAGGCTATTTTGGAAATGGCACAAATTTTAACTCTCCAACTAATCTCTTGACAATTTGACAAAATTAAGGAACACTCTTCTTTTTGGATTTGACCCATTTCTAAATTCCCAAACAATCATCAAGAAATCTCATAGAGGACCTCTATATTTCGAGCAAAAGAGGCAATTTTCGCGGAACATCCTATATATGGGAGCATATTGAGCCGAAAGGTAGATCGTAATTTCTTTTCTATATAAACACATTTATATAAAACAGCATAGAAAAAGCCCCAAGGTCGCTATTACAATGCACTTTTCAAGGTTGCATTCGACCAAGAAAAACGAAGAAACAGAACTTCTTCTTCTTTTACTTTAAGCCCAAGATTCCACCCAATTCATAAATATTGAACACGCAAAATACCCGAAAAACTCATCATACAGGAAACACCCAATTAAAAAAAAATACAAGTCTAGACAGGTGGTTGATTATAGGGTATAAGGGTGGAAAATAAACAACATTCACACGACTCTAAAATAAAAATTACTATTTAGATTAAATGTCGTTGGGGGGGAAAATGCATTATGATTTAAAACGACACGTGTAGAACTAATCCAATAAGTCGTCTTTATTAATGTGGATTCATCAGTGAAATTGCATAAATTTTCCTATTTTTAGAAAATTATAGTTCCGGAATATCTCGAAAATCTGTCCCATTTATATTTTTGATTATTAACAACATTAATCCAACTTTAAAAGTTTTGTTAAATATATTTAAATGTTGGTATTATGCAAATTCTCATTTTTGTTTTGTAGCTTTTATGATTGTAAAAAGTTTAAAGATAAAATAATTTTATTGTCATTTTTTTATTTTGTGTGTGTTACAGTTGGATGATGCGGCACTTCAATTATATAAAGATGGTGATTATGGATCTTACCTTGACCTCGAAGCTTCTATCAGTGAACAACAAGAAGAGTTCGAAGGTTTTCAATCAAAGTGAGTATGATGTATAGTTATTTAAATTAACTATATTTATTTCGGATTCAATAAACAACCCATCTCACTCACACACTCAATTTCTTCAATCAAAATCGAAAGAAAGTCGATAGCAGATTATAATCATCATCATCATCATCATCATCATCATGATAATGATATTTAGAAGATGAGAAAAAAAACAGAATAGTATCGATGATTTGTTGTTAGGTATTCAAGTAGAAATTGGGTCAGGGTGTTCGACAATCTTTTTTTTTTATTATAATTACCACTGAAATCATAGCAACCATTGAAAACTTCAAAGCTATAGAGCTTTCGTAATTAGGCAACCAAACATACTTCGGTGCATTACTAGTAGTCCACATCATCGATCATTATCCAAATTAGCGATATTGCAGAATTTTTACGAAATTCCGATAATTATAAAATAATTGAAATAAAATTTTATTTAAATTAGATGAAACTGCAAAAATGCGGAAGACCGGAAATTTATCAAACAGGAAATTGAATTTGGTGGGAAAAAAAACCGGTCCCCATCCAGTTATCTATGGGAATTGTGCTATTTAATTCGGATTATCATCGAATAATCGAGAGTAGAAGATCGAGATCGGGATTAAGATTCATTAGAATCACATCCAGACAATAGTAGTTTATGATAGGATAATTGTTAATTTTAATAACTATATTTTTAGCGACTATCTTATATAATAATACTTATCATAGTGAAATAATGACTTAAGTTAAAATTAAAATTTCGAGTTCTATTAGTCATTATTTACTCACTTAAGCTTGATCCAAAATAAATGTTACTTTGCCAGAAAAACAACTGAACTAGTTCTCCATCTATCCCGAATTATATTTGTTGTTATTTCAGTTTATTTGTAAAGTTTGTGGAATAACAGGGATATTTAGTGAGGCTTTTTGACGACGACTAATCAAAAATAACAAACAAAAAAATTTTTCAAAAAATGGGCTACTTAACTCGAGATTCTTATTATACGAGGTATGATTTATTTCTATGGGAATTCTAAGAAATTATTAATAATAATAATAATAATAACAGTAATTCAGCTTTCTTTATAATTAATTCATGACAATAATCTATTTATTATAAATAAATTATTTATTGTGGTATAATTAATATTATCTATGAACCATATAAAAACAAATGAACATCTTAATATTGTATTATTGATTGAATAGCTGTCTCGTTATAACGGTACGAATAAGACTTGTTTCGTTATAAAAGATTTTCCAACCTGTTTGTAATAATTCGAAGTTGAATCGATGCAATTTTAATTTATTATTATTATTATTTTTTTTTTAATAAAATTTCAAAAATCTCGAATTACAAAAAAAAAAAAGACAATACCGATCATCAATATTCAATAATTCGACCTCAAAAAAATTAATAAATAAATAAAAAGAATTGATTAGAAATTTACACTTTTATCACTGATAAAATATTAATGGAAAAATTAGTGATCGACAATCACGTTTTAGCCTATTTAAAATAGATCACAATTGTGATTTACGAAGAACGTGACTTAT
This sequence comes from Stenodera caucasica, assembly GCA_037414795.1. Classification (NCBI taxonomy): domain Eukaryota; kingdom Metazoa; phylum Arthropoda; class Insecta; order Coleoptera; family Meloidae; genus Stenodera; species Stenodera caucasica. The sequence continues at coordinate 6,402 of JAZBGZ010000765.1, read as the reverse complement.
CGATCGATTCGATTTTTCTTTAGAAATTTTTCAAAAATCGATCACGTGATTAATTCTATTTCAATATGAAATTAATCGGGGAATTTTGAGGATTTTCTGTGAGATTTCCGGTTCTAATCCAAAAGTGAAATTGTGTTTTTTTTTTTGGTCAATTTTTGATAATTAGAAGAAGAAAGTGTCAATTTCTAATGGACACTGTGATTTATTTTTTTTTTTTAATTTGTGTTATATTCGAATCGAGATTCTCACGATTATTGTAAAGGAGTCCAACAATAATAATTATGGTTTATTTCCAACTTAATAAGCTCCGAAATTGAGGTTGTTATTTGAAAATTCCATATTTGTCGAATTTTCCACTTCTTCTCTCGATTATTCACTAATGGAAGAAAACTCTAGGATTTTCTCACAAAATTCTAATTTATTTCGATTATTATTATTGAGAAAAATTAACGAATTTTCCTATCTATCATTGTCTGATTCTTTGTTATATTCATATGATGTGAATGTGGGTTTTTTCGAATTGTGTCATCGTTGTATATAAAATTTTTCATTTAATACAAAAACGTTAAGTTCGCATCGAGTTGTTTGATCCGACAACAGGTAAATATAGTTGATTGGTTAGTTTTGAGAGTTCATCTGTTTTCTTATTCTTATATTGAGAGTTCTCGTCAATGGATCTGAGACAAGATCCGTTGTTGTTGTTGTCGAGACCGTTGTACGGTTCTTCACGTAACAGTGTTAAAGTGCTCCATTTTCAATTGATCATCGATTTTTATCAATTAATCCATAAATTAATTTATAATTAATCCAAACTGTGTTTATGTGTGTGTTGTGATCGATCGTGAATGGGACTAGAAGGCTCTGGTATTTATTGAGAATAATTTCGTTTATTTTAAACAATTGCTCAAATTGTTTTGTTTATTTCCGTTGTTATCACTGTTGATTATTTATTGTCGATTTATTTATATAATTGGGGATGTCGGTGGTTTTTTTTTTGTTTTTTTTTTGTTCAACACCTGTTTCGATTTGTGTGTAAATGAACGATCGGGGCCAGCAGGCATAGGTAACCCAGTGACCGGGGCCCCAGTCGAAGATGTTTGGTATTTATGCAATTATGTTGTTGCCCAGCCCCAGGTTCATTCATTCTTCTATAAAATTCAAAATCACGACAAAGATCGGGTCATAGACAATAGTAATAGTTATTATTATAATAAATTAAAGGAATTTTTTTTATTTTTCAAAAATTTAACAATAATCCGCCCCTATTTCGATTTGTTTGATTGTTTTATAAAAAAAGGTCACGATAATAAATAATTTAAAAAAAAAAACAAAAGATCTTTTTTATGTTCAATTATCTTATATGGATCGACACGATTTTTATTGAAAAATAAATTTTCATTTGTTTGAAATTATTCAGTGTCATTTGATGGGAAAATAGGATTTGTGTTAGACGAAGCGTGGATAACGGACAAACAAAGATTGCCATGGATTTATTGTGATTTTGTTTAAAACTTAAGTTAAGTCGTCTTATTTATAATCAATTGGCTACAAACATGACAAATACCAACTAATTTAGAATTCATTATTTCGAAATAGTTCAATTTTACCTAATTTCATCCCTGTCTCGATCACAGTTGTAAAGAGTTATGAAAAATTATAATTTTTTTTGTTTTTTTTCAAAAAATCATATCTCTTATTATACAATTTTTCTTGAGGCATTTTAGGGTTAATTATCTTCTTTTGAGGTGTTCAATCACCCCTTCGAAATAAAAATCACAAGATTTAGGGTTAATTACCTTTTCTTGGGTTGTTCAATCACCCCTTAATTTTTTGAAATTGATGCCTAAAAAAATTATTTTCATTTTTTTTTTCAAAAAATCATATCTCTTATTATACAATTTTTCTTGAGGCATTTTAGGGTTAATTAACTTCCTTTGAGGTGGTCAATCACCCCTTCGAAATAAAATCACAAGATTTAGGGTTAATTACCTTTTCTTGAGGTGTTCAATCACCCCTCAATTTTTTGAAACTGCTATCTAAAAAAAATATTTTTTTGCTTTTTTCAAAAAATCATATCTCTTATTATACAATTTTTCTTGAGGCATTTTAGGGTTAATTACCTTTCTTTGAGGTGTTCAATCACCCCTTCGAAATAAAATCGCAAGATTTAGGGTTAATTACCTTTTCTTGAGGTGTTCAATCACCCCTTAATTTTTTGAAATTGATGCCTAAAAAAATTTTTTTTTCGTTTTTTTTTTCAAAAAATCATATCTCTCTTATTATACCATTTTTCTTGAGGCTTTTTAGGGTTGATAATCATTTTTGAGGTGTATAATCACCCCTTCAAAATAAAATCGCAAGACTAAGGGTTGATAACCTTCTTTTCAGGTGTTAAATCACCCCTTAATTTCTCGAATTTTTCTTTTGTTTTTTCGAAAAATCATATTCTCTTATTATACAACTTATGTTAAGGTATTCTAACCTTTTTTTTTTGAGATCTCTAATTACTCCCCCAAAATAAAAAATCACAATACCACAAACACCCTGTATAATCGTAATTTTCCTCAATTTTTTCGACCAATTATAGACGATTACAATTTTTCTCGAATATCAATTATTTTTCAATTTGATGAAAATTGAGAAAATTAATTTCGATCCCTAAAATAATCGAATAGTCATTTTTCTCATAATTTCTCATTATTCAGCCAATATTTTCTAACTCCAAACAATTGAATCCCGGCCAACTTTTTGAAAAAAAAAATACTATCATCCAATCAAAATTTTTGTTTTCGGGGTGGTTTTCAAGCGTTTTCAACTCGAATTTATTCAATTTTCATTTTTCCCATTTATTTTCGATTTATTCACAAGAAACTGCAATAAAATAATCAGAATCTGAGAATTTTCTAATTAATTAATTTTGTCATTTCTAGTTTTATAGAAATTTTTTTTAATAAAAATCGTGTTTTGAGGACAAATTTTCTCATCAAAATCGAAACAATTTGAGCAAAAATCAATTTTCATTAATTCACTAATTAGATTTTATCTCTCCTATATTGGAATAGATCGTTTAAAGTGAAATTCTACAATATAATAAAGATGAATTCCGATTCATTAGTGATCGAAACTTTTTCAAAATCAGATATAAATTTTAATGATAATGATGATCAATTAGTGTCGTGTTGGTTGAAATCATTAGAAACACGATCATCACTATATTGGCTTCATTATTTCAATGATGATGATGATGATGATAGAAAACTCGCTAATTCGCTAGAATCAACAGAAGCATCAACTGGTGAAGATGATGATGACGATGATGATGACGATATCGATTATAATCATAATGATGATATTGATAATTCATCATCATCAATGATTAAATGTCATAGTATAGCCCATCGTGAATCGGACCTTTTAGTTGCCTTAAGTGAAAATTGTACTTTAGGACCGGTGTGTTATTTTTGCAGGTATTAATTTTCTTTATTTAAAAAAAACAAAAAAAAATAAAATTTAGGTCGTGGGAAATATTCAAAATTCCTTTATCATAGAAACAAATAACTTTTACCAACTTGATTTTATTATTCATTGATAGTAATTTGAAAATTGAAATTGTAATAAAATTGAAGATGGAATTTCAATTAAATCGACTTTCGTTCCGCACATTTTCCACATTGAGCTCTGTTCTAAATATTTTTTTTGTGTTTCTTGTTATATTAAACGTGCAACCACAGAAATTCCAAAAATTTTCCATATTTCTCTTCAATATTCTGTTTGATTCCATCGAAATTTTAATTTATAAATAAATAAATAAATTAGCTCGATTATTAAAGATTCTGTTATTTTATTTTTTTATAGCAAGAAGAATTCTATTGTTCTTCGAACACAGCTTTCTGTACGAGTTCACACGATTATCGGTATGTATTTAATCTTCAAAATAATAATAATGCTAATTTTTTTCAATACATAACAGATTAATTATTTTAATCGTTAATGGAGACATCCGTGAAAGTGATAATTGTTTTTTTGAATTTTTAATTTTTTTATATTAATTGCAGTGACATTTTATGAAAATCAACTTGTTTTCTAATTTCACTTCTTCAAAATTATAATATTGTTCCATTATTTTCTCAAATATCGAAAATACATAGTGTCCCATTAGAAACCGCCTTCGATTTTGTTTGTTTTTAGTTTGATTCGAATTGATCATTTTTTTTGTTTTCTATGACGATTTTCAAAATTGTTCTTAAAATTTCTTATTCAGCAAATATTTTATGAACAAAATTCAAATTTTGAATTGGAAAGTTTTGGGTGGTTTTCAAGCGTTTTTCGATAAAATGACCGAAATTTGATAGTTAATAGAGAAAATTTTGTGCTTTTTTTGATATTGAAATTTTCGGAATTTTCTCGAATCGTTTTCGACCACAAAAATATTGGAAATATTTCTAATTCTCTTCAAATATCTGTGTTTTATTAATTTGATGCAAATCAAGAAAATTAATTTTGATTTGAAATTTCAAAATTCTTAATTGCAACAGTTCGATTTTTATTCCACAGACACAATTCAAGTTTTCGTACAATTTTCGCCAGATTTCGGCTCTAATTTTTCAATTTTACTCGAAATTTTCCGATGAAAAACGCTACATTTGAGTCGAACTCCAATCATTTGGAATTCTCCCAAATTCATCATTATTTCGGTGGACATAGTTGTATGAGACGTGCTGTATATTCAGCATATATTCGATATAGTGATCAGGTACTTTGATTAACCACAACTGATTTTTTTTTATAGAAAAACCAATTTTCAGTCTGAATTGCGAATATTAACAAACCAATTACCTCTTAATACAAATTTTTCTCAATTTTCACTCGACTCATGGAAATCGAGAAAATCAATTTTGATTTATTCCATTCCCGAAATAGAAACTTCCGAATTTCTCATTATTAAGCGAATATTTCATAATTTCAAACGAAATTCTATTCAAATCAATCAAAATTTCGAAATTCAAAATTGCAAGATTCCTATTTTTATTCCACAGATGTAATTTGAGTTTTTGCACAATTTTCACCGAATTTCGGCTCTAATTTTTCAATTTCACTCGAAATTTTCCGATGAAAAACGCCACATTTGAGTCGAACTCCAATCATTTGGAATTCTCCCAAATTCATCATTATTTCAATGGAGATAATTGTATAAGACGTGCTGTATATTCAGCATAAATTCGATATAGTGATCAGGTACTTAGATTAGCCACAACTGTTTTTTTTTTTTTTTATATAGAAAAACCAATCGATCTATCGTGCCAACAACATATAATTTTCGACTATTATCGATACCAATCCGAGATAGCAAATCAATATTTACATTATTATTATTATTATTATTATTATTATTTCTTATTAGTTTGTATTGTTCATTTAATAAAAATAATGATTCCGAAACAAAAAAAAAAAAAAACTTGGCAATTTTACAATAGAGATTGATAAAAACAAGACCTTGGAATTGTTCCAATAATTTTTTTTTCTTTCTAAAATTTTTTTTTTCTAATTTCAGAAAAACTTCTTACATCTGAAGGCCGTGAATTACGTCGTGCTTTATTTTCATTAAAACAAATCTTTCAAGAGGACAAAGATTTAGTCCATGAATTCGTCCAAAATGATGGTCTATCATGTTTAATTAAAGTCGGATCAGAAGCTGATCAAAATTATCAAAATTATATTTTACGTGCTTTAGGACAAGTTATGTTATATGTTGATGGTATGAATGGTGTTATTGAACATAATCAAACAATACAATGGTTATATAGTTTGATATCGTCGAAATTTCGTTTAGTTGTTAAAACAGCCCTAAAATTATTACTAGTCTTTGTCGAATATATCGATACGAATTGTATGTTATTAATAAAGGCTATACAAACAGTTGATTATACAAATGGTGTTTTACCATGGTATAATATTATGAAATTATTGAAAGATTTCGATTCAGCCGATACAGAATTATTGATTTATGCAACAACATTAATTAATAAAATATTAAATGGAATACCCGATCAGGATACATATTATGATCAAACTGATGTATTAGAAGAACAAAATATTGAAATGATTATACAACGGTATATGTCGAAACCTGGCACCGATCTAGATTTATTACAACAATTTCAAATTTATGAAGCTGTTCTACAATATGAAGATGGTGAAGAAAATAATGGTACACCGATGCGTATATTAGATGAGAATACAAGGAGAACATTGAAAAATCGTAAATCAATGAATGATTCAAATGAACGTAGAAAAAGTCGACGACATTCAACAGGAACAGCACCACCATTCAGCCCTATTGGCACCCTTCGCAATAATAATAATAACAATAATAATAATAATAAATCATTAAAAGCTAGTCAA